>CABFWO010002447.1:56302-115819 GCA_902155825.1 Timema genevievae
CTAGAAGTGGAGTTGTCAATGTCTCCCATACCTGCTCCTTGTTGGCTCGCTGCAGTATCGCTGTGGCAGGGGTGATTGGATCCGCCAGGCTTTCAACACGGACAGCGTTCTTCAACGCTGAGCTGTTGTCAGATTGTCCACCTGTTTTCGCAAACACAATCCCAGGACAGTCGAGTAATTTGATCTTGGAGTCCAACTGCACGACTTGCATCATCCTTGACAGAAACAAACAGCAATATAATTGACCTCGCTCTCCAGTGAGTACTTGGTACTACTGTAACATGTAATATTGTACTAGTGTTAGTGTCAGTACTTGGTAATCCCTGGAGTCGCGCCAACGCTGCAAGCTCTACTTCTCTTCAGGCTGTTGATGATACTGCTTTTACCCACATTTGGCAACCCTGCAACAAGCAAACCATTTACAATACAAGGAAACTAGAAGTAATATTTAAACAGGTATTAAGGTTGATCCAAGCCAAAACACGATATTGCGCATACTCAAGGACAGCTTCTTATTATCAATCGTGTTTTCACATCTTAAAGCTTATAAACTTGGCAAAAGTGCCAAAAAAATAATTTTTACTTATTTTCACAAAATAATAAAAGTGTTTAAATGTAACTAAAATTCAAAGTTTTCAGATTAATTCTCATGTAATAGTTTACTTAAACAACATTTAAAGATTGCAACAGGGGAATATCTTCACAGCTGTTCACGTTCATTATGAATTCATTCATCTTTTATTTGTACAGCAGAATATAATCATGGCAATTGAGAGTTCCTGTAGTTTTAGTTAATATATTACCAAACTCAAAAATACCAAGCTTAGTTGATAGAGAAAAATTAGTTTTGGATGAATTTTTTTCATTACAGTTTTTTATTAATTTTTCTCAAATGATATGAAACCATTTTATTATCGAATTTTTAAACCGATTTTGTTGGTTTTTAAGATGGAATTTTGTATAATAGTGTAGGTCTAGTGTGAGACGCACCGACCACCCCTACAGTGATGCTCGTCTTGATACCCTTGTTGCGGCAGTAGTTGGCGAGCAGCGACATGAGCAGCTCTGCTCCTACACACACAGACCCTTGCAACCCTTTGCTAAGGCTCGCCTTCATCTTCTTGCGACCGAGTTTTCTGCTTTGCTGCTGAGTACTCGCCTTGAAAGGAACAGCAGGAAGACTGCCCCTCAAGTACCGCAACCAGCCCTCCATGTTGTCCCGCGGCACCAGATCTGGAAACAGGATCTTGATCATCACTAACCATATTATGTCAAGAATAGAGACTGAACATCGGGAGACTGGAATGAATGATAAGAGCAGCAGGTGAAGGAATACAACGGTTATACTGGGTGCTGAGAGTGGAAAGCATGTATGAGGATAACAGGAGTTCCAAATAAAACCGGAGTGAAGCAGGGGAGTGCCCTTTCACCACTACTATCTGTAATGGTAATGGAAATGGTTGTGAGCAAAGTGGCAGGAAAACTCTGGGAGGAAAGAATGAAGGCCATGTTGTTTACTGATGACTTGACAGTATGGAGAGTTGTTCTAGAGGTGTGTAAGAGACCTGCTATGGAGAGTTGTTCTATAGGTGTGTAAGAGACCTGCTATGGAGAGTTGTTCTATAGGTGTGTAAGAGACCTGCTATGGAGAGTTGTTCTATAGGTGTGTAAGAGACCTGCTATGGAGAGTTGTTCTATAGGTGTGTAAGAGACCTGCTATGGAGAGTTGTTCTATAGGTGTGTAAGAGACCTGCTATGGAGAGTTGTTCTATAGGTGTGTAAGAGACCTGCTATGGAGAGTTGTTCTATAGGTGTGTAAGAGACCTGCTATGGAGAGTTGTTCTATAGGTGTGTAAGAGACCTGCTATGGAGAGTTGTTCTATAGGTGTGTAAGAGACCTGCTATGGAGAGTTGTTCTATAGGTGTGTAAGAGACCTGCTATGGAGAGTTGTTCTATAGGTGTGTAAGAGACCTGCTATGGAGAGTTGTTCTATAGGTGTGTAAGAGACCTGCTATGGAGAGTTGTTCTATAGGTGTGTAAGAGACCTGCTATGGAGAGTTGTTCTATAGGTGTGTAAGAGACCTGCTATGGAGAGTTGTTCTATAGGTGTGTAAGAGACCTGCTATGGAGAGTTGTTCTATAGGTGTGTAAGAGACCTGCTATGGAGAGTTGTTCTATAGGTGTGTAAGAGACCTGCTATGGAGAGTTGTTCTATAGGTGTGTAAGAGACCTGCTATGGAGAGTTGTTCTATAGGTGTGTAAGAGACCTGCTATGGAGAGTTGTTCTATAGGTGTGTAAGAGACCTGCTATGGAGAGTTGTTCTATAGGTGTGTAAGAGACCTGCTATGGAGAGTTGTTCTATAGGTGTGTAAGAGACCTGCTATGGAGAGTTGTTCTATAGGTGTGTAAGAGACCTGCTATGGAGAGTTGTTCTATAGGTGTGTAAGAGACCTGCTATGGAGAGTTGTTCTATAGGTGTGTAAGAGACCTGCTATGGAGAGTTGTTCTATAGGTGTGTAAGAGACCTGCTATGGAGAGTTGTTCTATAGGTGTGTAAGAGACCTGCTATGGAGAGTTGTTCTGTAGGTGTGTAAGAGACTTGCTATGGAGAGTTGTTCTATAGGTGTGTAAGAGACCTGCTATGGAGAGTTGTTCTATAGGCAGTAAGAGACCTGCTATGGAGAGTTGTTCTATAGGCATGTAAGAGACCTGCTATGGAGAGTCTCTATAGGTGTGTAAGAGACCTGTTATGGAGAGTTGTTCTATAGGTGTGTAAGAGACATGCTATGGAGACTTGTTCTATAGGCGTGTAAGATACCTGCTATGGAGAATTGTTCTATAGGTGTGTAAGATACCTGCTATGGAGAGTTGTTCTATAGGTGTGTAAGATACCTGCTATGGAGAGTTGTTCTATAGGTGTGTAAGAGACATGCTATGGAGACTTGTTCTATAGCCGTGTAAGAGACCTGCTATGGAGAATTGTTCTATAGGTGTGTAAGAAAGACGAGGAAAGTGGAGGACATGGGAATGAAGTTTGTGAGGAGCAGGTACATGAGATAGTAGAGAGATGGGAGGAGCAGATAACAAAAAGTGTTCAAATGAGAGGATAAGAATGGAAGAAATTAAAAGAGGAAGAATGGTGGAAGGATAAAGGAAGATGAAGTTTTACTAAACTGACCCAGCTACAGGTTAGAAACAGTTGTTGATTATGATGATGATGATGACGACTAACCATATTAGTACCTACTTCAGGGCACATGTACCAGTACCGAGATATTACTGTCAATTAGGTTTCTGGAAACCTCATTTGGTGGTAGTTGGACTATCAAGAGAATATTGAAAATATTCAAGAAAATGACAACTTTATTTTATGGCATAAAAGAGATCAAATGTATCAGCCATTATTTTAAGTGTTGAGACGTACCTGCCTTGTTTAAAACAAGGACCAGACGTTTATTGGTGGCTGCTTCAAGCACTGCTTCCTCCACCTGCTTGCATCTAGTACCCAGAGGATCTCTTGCGTCCACCACCTCCAGGATAACATCTGCTGCAGCTAGCACCTGCACAGATCAACAATTCACCGCAATGACTCTATAAGGTTCAACAAGCAACATTTCAGTCCAAAGTTAGGATAAGTGAGAACTGTTACCTTCTTGAACTCCCTGTAGTAGTTCTTGGTAGAAGTGTCAGTTTTTGCCACAGGTTCTGCCCCCTTTTGGTCTGACTTTAGTATCTCGTGAAGTTTCTGTTTGTTTTGAGCTTCGCTAACTAAGCCCTCCAGGTTAAAGTTTTGTTTTTCGTCTTCTTTCTTCTTTTGTTTCTCTTCCTTCATAGCTTCCTTCCGTTTGATTCTCTCTTCCTCTTTCTTAGCCCGCAGTGCCTCCACTTCTTTCAAGATATCTTCTTTGAAAGGGCACATGTTTGGAATTTGGATAATCTTTTTCTTGCCATCTTAAACCAAAAGTACATACTGTAAGACCAAGAGTCAGAGTAAAAATGTGTTAGTAAATATCATTTTCAAATGATCCAAGTCCCGTTTAGAGTTTTCAAACTGATGAGGTAAAAAACATCAATATTGTAGACTACTCACATGAGGAGGTAGAGAACATCAATACTGTAGACTACTCACGTTTCTTTGGGTTTTTTTTTGCTTCCCTTCTCAACTTTCGGTTGTGATCCCGGACCTTCTTCTCGATCTTGTAGCGTTTTCGACACGAAATACGTTTACTGGTCTTTTCTGAGGGGGGAAAAAACCTTTATAATTTGAGTGTATTCATTTGAAAAATTGTTTAAAACCTTTGTAGCAAAATTAATGTTTAATATAGAACTGATCAAATTAATAGTAAAATTTAATAAATGTATTTAGCTTGCACTTTCTAAAATTGACAATCAGCTCACAAAACTTGTAAAGCAACTTAAATCTAGAAGAGACACCACATCCAGCCCCCTGGCCTTAAGTTCCTCAGTGTAAAAGGGGAAACCCAAATTAGGTACACCAATGATATTTTTCAGCCATGCCAGGAAGTAAAGGAGGGAAAGTTGTTGACCGAGAGCAGAGGACGCGGAGCGCCAACTAGACTACACCCCCCTGTCAAAGAGCGCCAACTAGACTACACCCCCCTGTCAAAGAGTGATTTAGCAGGGGAGAAGTGGAGAACTGGGTAGTGTTAAGAATGTTTCACAAAATGGAAGGAAGAAGGTAATGGAAAAATGTCAACAAAGATAAATATATGAGGCTTAACAACAAGTTAAAGAGAGAAACAGACAAAGCAAGGAAAGACTGTATGGAGGAAACATGAGATTAAAAACTGCAAAGAAAAGGAAGGTATGTCCTAAAGTAGGAACTAAGAGGGAGTGATAACAAAGGTGTGTGAACAATAAGAAGAGAAGACCCCAAAGGACAAATAGTGACGAATCATAAATAAGTTCTTAGGATGTGGGATTGATACATAGACAAACAATATAACAACAAGGATAATCGAGCAGGAAAGCTGGATATTGAAGCAGAAGACAAGGTATAGGAAGACAAAAAAGGTCCAAGCATTTTAAAGAGTGAGGTGGAGAGAGCCATAAAGGACATGCTAAGAATAATTCCAGAGAGAGTAATGGAAGTCAAGGAAGAAGTTTACATTGGTTTCTTAGGCAAAAAGCGTTCAATTTACTGAAGGGAAAGAAACTTATAAAAATACAAAAGAAGATCAACATCAACTGGAGGGACAGAAGACTGATTGCAAACCTGTACCTGGGACAACGAGTGAAGGTGAGGCTGAATGAAGGAGAGTCCTAGAGCATAGAGATAAGAAGAGGTGTGTGGCAGGGATGCTGTGTGTCACACAGACTCTTCAAATTGTATAGAGAATGGCTGGTCTGGGAAGCCCTGGAAGGACGTGGCATTGCTAACCAAAAATAAAGACGAGTTTCAGGAAATGATGTACCAGCTGCTGAAAACAGGGAGAAGAGGGCATGGAGATCAACATTGAGAAGTCAAAAGTGAGGGGATTTCAAAAAACGAAGAGCTTCTGAAAATCAAAATCGGAAACTAAGAGTTGGAACGCACAAAGCAGTCCAAGTACCTGGGAAGTTTGCTGACAAAGGATGCCTACTGCATTAAGGAAATTAGGTCAAGGATCGCCAAGGAAGCTTTCAACAAGAATAGGTTACTGCTGATCAGCAAGTTGAGTTTGGAACTGAGGCAGAAACTGTTGAAATGCTACATTTGGAGTATCGCACTGTATGGAGCAGAAACTTTGACTCTTAGGAAGATATAAAATAAATACTTGGAGAGCTTTGAAATGTGGCATTGGAGAAGACTTGAGAAGATCAGGTGGACAAACAGGGTGATAAATGAAGAAGCCCTAGGAAGAGTGGGTGAGAAAAGAGTCATATTGGATGTGAATCTTCGGTAAAAAGCAAACTGGATCGGACACATTTTTAGGAGGAACTGTCTTCTGCACGACTTCATAGAAGGAAAGATGGAGGGAAAGAGGAGCTTAGGAAGAAGAAGGATTCAAATATTGGATGACTCGAAGGACAGACAAAATGTTGATAGCTGAAGTAAGAGGCAGAGGACAGAGAGCATTGGCGCTCTAAGTTCACTGACAAAATGAATGGACCTGTTGTAACACATAGAAAACAACAACAGCTTGCCAGTTTATGTGATTAATATTATTCAAAATGTTAATTTATTTTATCAATATTAATCAAAATGTTAAGTAATTTATGTGTGTAGGTTAAGGTTTCTTGGCTGGTTAGGAACAGCACTAATAAAAATTAATTAACGTAACCAAAATGACTTAATTCCCACCAAAATGGTGCCATTTTAAAATATTTCTTTGCAAGATTCACTCGCAATTACATTGTGTTATTTCCTTTAAATTAGTTGAAAAATAAGAGTTGGAAAGCCGGGACTTTTGGTCAATGCTCTACCAGGGTTGTTCCCTTGCTCAGGGTCAGTTTAAGGTTGAGTCCATAATGGATGTACGGAATTGTCAACTACATATTAGGGACCAATCAGATACCACTAGTGTCTGACTCAAGGTAATTTTTTTTGGCCGAAGCCGAAGAAATCAAATATAATGTGAAAAATCCCTCTTTTTAAGTTTGATGCAATTTCTGTGGCATTTTAAATTTAAGATTGGTTTTTTTAAATAACAGGTCACATTTTTTACTGTTGATAAAATAAAGTAGAATACATATCTGAAATTGTGATACAAAATAATATAAAGACAAAATAAAAGTCTTCCTCTTAATATTTGGCTTTGAAAAAACCAATTTTTTTTTGCCCTCCACAGTCCCATCCAAAATATTAATCAGTTATATTTTATGTATATAATAATTAATTACGTTAGCCATGGTTTGAGAGGTAAGTTCTTAATAAATCTGATAGTAACACTAGACTACAGTAAACACAGACCATGTGTCGCCACGACTGACTACTGACTAGTCTACTGACCGGGTGCCTAAATCCAACACGCAGTGACTTGTAAGTTGTCACTTGTCACGTCACCGCTCCCGCACCATACCCAGATAAATTAAATGAACCTTCCGCTTTGGGGGAACCTTCGGTCTAGTTCTGGCTGAAACAGATTATTTTGCCGAAGGTGCAATTTATGTCCGGTCGGACACTAGATACCACAGCCATCTGCGATTCAGAAGGGCCGTTATGCAATACAAGTGTTAGAGCATTGATGAGCTAGGTCAAAGGTTCCTGGTTCGATTCCCATGTCCAGGTATAATCATTCAACTAATTTAAATTAAATTTGGTCCCATCTATATGGACAGTAATTACGATGATTCACAGGCTTTATGTTGATATTATTTTGTTCTATTTATTTAAAAGATATTTTTACTCACAAATAATACAGTACTTTTATTATATTTATTTCAACCTGTTAGGCCTATAATTTGACAACATTTAGACAACTCGCCAAAATTTAAGTCCAAACGTAAACACACCAAAGGAACATGTGATCTGACACATCATCCCTTACAATATGACATCTTATTCTACGAAAGAGCTAACCAATGATTGTCGACAACTTTATAGAGGTCCATTAAAGCCTCTGTCTTAAAATGAAAGATGAGTGATAACATCCCTTTCCATGACCATATCTAAATAGTCCATCCAAGGACCCTTGGAGCCCAAGTGCACTTCAAAGTTGCAATGATGTCGGCTTAGGGGGCGTAATATTCAGACACAGCCCATGGCTCTTTCACTACACATGTACCCCCCCACACACTTCATGTTTTGATTAGAAATATACATTAGTTTGATTGCTAGGAGAATTACATGGCGAGCATTAAGTGTTCCCTATTGTAAAATAATAATGAACTAATGAATGGTAAAGAAGCCTTGATCCTAGTGGACTAGGCCCCTAGTTGAGTTGAAGGAAATCAGCAATGAGAATGGAAATCCATAAAATAACACATTATTATAGTCTACAAATATAAAAATACTTGCTTAAAAATAATTTTGCCATTTTATTGTCTTCTTGTTTATCAATAAAATAAGGTTCGAAATAATAACAACACAAGAAGGAAATTAAATAGAAACGTGCACACGCTTTATCAGAAAAGACCTAGACTTGCCAACTGCCAAAATATTAGATTGGCCTCTACCCCTGTACTGTGAGAAAATTCCCTTCGGCCCTGACATGATTTAATGATGAATTTAAAACACACACTCTCTCTCTCTCTCTCTCTCTCTCTCTATATATATATATATATAATAGAGAGATATAGTGTTTTAAATTTGTTTATTTTTTTAATATATTATCCAAAGGGCATTAAGCACAACATAAAAATTATAAACTCTATTTGAAGATATTTTAGATGATTGTTAGAACAAGCTATTTCAATATTAATTTAATTATTTTCAAACACTTAACATGACTTATTAAGGTTTGCTAGAAGCATTGATCTCTATAATATAACTGGATGGACATACACATGCACATTCCAAGGACAAAAGCGTGACGCTCAAGTGTATCGTCTGCTACACAGAGGGGGGGGGGACAGATTTAACGGTTTCTTTAAATGTTCTTATGCGAAAACATGTCTCTGATTAATAAAAGTGTTATTGTTTGAAAATAGTGAAGTATTATACCACACTTTCCTGAAGAAACATTTACATTAAAGGCTATACAATCCAGTTTTACAGGTAATACTGTACAAATACGAATAAAACCTTAGATATTTCCATTTTTATGTAGTTATCATCAATGTTGTTTACAGTCTGCCACGACTACACTTATATTTAAAGTTGGTTATTAGCTTGTATATTGGTTTCAGAAACCATATTATATTGAAAGTTCTATAAATATAATGAACAAGGTATCTTAAAAATTGATTACATATGTTTGAATGAAAAAATTTGAATAGTTGCCATGCATTCAAACTATCACTTAGGTTATAGGCTTGTGGAAAGTATTATTATAATAATAATACCGTTTTTTTAAGTTGGCTCATATCTTTCAGGAACCATATTATGTTGAAATTTCAATAACTATAATGAAACAAGTTAGCTAAAAACTGTATTACATTTGTTTGAATGACACACTTTGTGTAGAAGTCTTACGTTCAAATGATAATTTAGGTTATTGGCTTGTAGGAAGTATAGTATCTACTAAACCCTGATTTTAGTAATAATCCCAATCTGTAAGGCTTTATTTCGTACCAGATTAATATCATATATATAATATTTTAGTAGGATGAACGACAATTTAGAACAGAAGTAGAAATTTCCTTCTGGAAGGTCTTTTATCCTAACTAAACACAACTATAGGGTAGGATTCTGGTACGAAATAAAGCCTTACAAATAAGCTTCCTTCAAAAATCATCGTACATATTAGGCTACATCAACTTATTTAAAGAAAAAACGAAACAGTTTTGAACTTTTATATGCTCTTCAAAGCTTTAACTAACATTTTTATTTAATTTAACCACTCACACATTGATGTTTCTCATATATTCAATCAAATGAATGAACTATGTCAAAATGCCACTTTGCCTTGTATGGGTAAAAGAGATACCCGAAAGTTTCTTTCTCTCTTACCCAATGGAATGCAGACGACAGCTCGAAAATTTCAGCCACAGATGTCCATCCAGTTATATTATAGAGATCAATGGCTAGAAGAAGCACAATACACTTTACTAACTACTGAGCAAAACATTAAGCAAACATTGAGCAAAATATTAATAGAGGTAATGTTTTGATCAATAGTTAGTAAGGTGTATTGTGATTCTTCTTGTAAACCTTAGTATTTTGGACGATTTTAAGACCGTGCAGGAAGTCAGTTTATAGTTTAGAGCAGCTGATCCCAAATTTTTTCAGCTGACTCTCCCCTTGGTAGATAATCAAATTATTGGATAGGTAGTTATAAAAATAATCTTAAAACATTGTTTTCTAGTTACTTCTTTATTTTATACAAAAATCAATGCAACACTGACAGCATGATGGTACAAATAAAATTACTGAAAATTAGTGTGATAATTGGCACAGGCTTGTTTTCATTAGTTCTTGAATATTGCTCACCACCAATCGATTTCCTCTTCAAATCGACAAAACTGTTAAGTTTTAATGTGAGGTGAGAGTCATAGTTATCAATTTGGTGAAGCTGCAACGATATCTAAAAGGGCGGGGGGAGGGGAGTTAGATAGGTGAATTGGGAGGTGAATCCGAGGTTTGAAAATAAACATGTCCCCTTTATATGTGCTCCAAGCCCCTAGGATGAGAACAACTGGTCTAGAGTGAGACTTAAGTCTTTAATAATTGCAACACGTGTTAAATAGATGTTGGATATAATCTAGTAAAAATTTAATGTTATTTTTCTCCAATAAAGTCATTTTTACACACTCATTCAAGTTAAGGGAGAGATAATTAATTTTAAACTACTTTAATAAGTTGTTCAATTCGTTTTATTAAAAGGTTTAATCCATTTGTGATCCAATTGAACGTTGTATTTTCAATTCATCGGTGTAGAATAGCCAGTTTGAGCTAAATTGTGATGCAAGGTCACTTGTGAAAATATTATAAGTACTTATTTTTGTTAGTGTATATAGAATATTACTCAAATAAGATATCTAGTAAAACATTGAAAGTGGCAATTGCACATTACGTTGATATTTTGAAAACATTAGTATACTATAAGGAGTTATTATTAAGTGGTTAGGGCATGTGATTTGTTCCTCCCTTTCTACCAGAACCACGTCTTACTACTAATTAGGTTTACACGTTTGGGTATGTGTTAAGAAGTATTAAACTGTGAAAAGTATTGGTGTTAGAGGAATGAATCTTATATCAAAATAAAATTCAGTTCATAATGATCATTTCGTAAAATTATACTACCCATCTATTTCAATTAGGAAAAAACTTTTACACAGAGTGAAAATATGTCTGCATTAAAAACCTCAGTATAGTTCTTTCATTAAAAATATTTTTTTTCAAAACAAACTAATTGGAATATGGAAATTTTAATAATATCCTCATGTCTTTTAAGGATTTTATGACAAATTCTGAAAAAAATAAACTACTTTGATTGTCCAAGTAGTTTACAAGAAACGGTGAGTTATGTTTTAGGATTTTCGAGTATTTGATCGCGGTAAACATGATGCCATCCGGATTTAACCTGCGAGAACTTAAAATTGTGGCCGTCTTGCGCGCTCGTGTCGTGAATTCAAATATCGTCTGCACTTCCCACGGTGCCTATAGGAAAACACGCAATAGATGAAAATTTTGTGGATGTAACTAGTGGTTTCAATCTAACAGCTGACTTGATTCCAGAATCCTCAGGGTTTTTTTTGTGGTTAAGCTTACTACAGATTTGTATGTTCATTTCGAATGTAGTTGTAGCTTTGATTTTTTAGTTGGGCATGATATAGATGATAACTATTTCAATGATCTTACCAGAGGAGGACTAACTAGTCCATTAACAACTGTTTTGAGGGTTGAAGTTAATGAACATACAATAATGAAGATTTTAATAACAGAAAAGTTCGAAAATAAGTTTCTTCAGCACAAAAATCAGAATATCCTTTTACTGTAACCTCGCTTTGGTGGCCGCATGGTCCAAGGCGCTATTATCGTAGTAGACTAGACTGCCAATGACGGGGAGATCAAAATTAGAATATCGGACGGGTGTACCAAGCGTGGTTTTTCCAAAATGATTTATCACTCTCCATCTACGCCAATGCGGGTAGGCCTACACTTCATATAAATATAGCCTTCTTCGTCCCTAAAACTGTTAGCGTAATATTAGTACATAAGCGTATCACCTGAACGGGTAATAAGGCGCGGTGCTAAAAAAAAATCCTTTCCTGTGTTTGGTCTATAAATTCATTTGTATAAGATCCAGATTTAGATCAATTTACCAACAACTGTTTGTACGGTAATTCCTTGCGTGAATTATTTTCTCTTGTTTCGTCAACACTTGTAAATACACTTCTTATCAACTAGGCTACATCAAGTATAGGAATGATAAACTTTGCAGTGAAAATTCTTGTTCAGAAAAGAATAAAAGTTAAACAGTTGCTAAGGAGCTACACCTGGACATGGGAATTGAACCCGTAACCTTTGGATTAGTTAAACCATGAATGCACTTTCTAGGCTTCGAGCCAGTGTCCTTTTGTAATTTTAATCATAATATTCTAATCGTATTTGTGAACGGTATAGTACATAATCCTTACCTAGCAAATTTATTTAAGAATTACTATTAGATGTTTATTTGTTGTATTTTTCAACCCCTGGAGTATTTTTGTTTAGCGATATACGTAAAACATATTTAGATTAATTATCAGTATCGTTCAAAGTTATTCATCAGTTTTTAAATGAAGACAACTGTAACTATTCAAACAATTCTCCGTAAGAACCAACAGACCACTAGGCCTCATGAAGTCACTAACAGCGGGGTTTCCACTTTTAACATTCTGGCCTGTAACTAAAGACAGTCATGCGTTCACGCATGCACATTCGTCTGTGACGTCATTGAAAGCTGTTCCTCATGATAGTGCCCCAAACTAGTTTACGCGAGTAAATGATTTTTTTTCTTAGCCTACTTTTAAAAAGAATCCAAACTGTGATTCGCTTAGTAAGCTCACTTTTCGATTTTGTTCTTAACAACAAATATTTTGTATTGAAAACGCATGTGAATGAAATATTTAAACCATTCAAGTAATTTTTACGTAGCAATCTGATACTGTTGTTGAAAAATGAGCTCTACGAGTTCAAGTGTTTTAAATAGAAATAGCACGTAAAGCATGCCTGTCAATAAAGTCGATTCTCCATTAGCTGATATAAATAAAAAATATAAGAATAACAAGGACCGCGAAGCGAGTATTTATTCGAGTGTCTAGAAGAAGTAATATTAGCTCCGTAGCTCGAATAACTGTTGCCATCTGATGCGAGTATCTCAGTTCACTAATATCTTAATCACCGATACTTTTGAGATCGATTCACTGGGAATAACGGTGATAAAATGGTATCGGTGAAAAAAATCACAGTCAGTGATTTATCGCACATCTCTAATGATCACCCAATGGTATGAGACCCGCAATTATGCATGCGGTGGCCTATACGCTAACAAACTCTAGGCTAGTGAGGCACAGGCGTGCCTTCCTACCCTCCCCACACTTACAGCTGGTCTTACATGCTGACTAGAAAACGCCAGCTAACATATTCAGTCTGGGTGCGCTGCGCTTACAGTTATTTTGAGAGTATGGCGTGCAGTGCGTTTTCTTTGATTTAGTTATTAAATTAATCTCTTTATCCAACCAGTTGTAATTTAACTTTATATTGGTATAGAATTGGGCTATGCACTGTGTTAAAGAGAGAACGTATATGGGTCTTAATTAAACTTTTAAGTCTCTTATTACGGACATTTTCCAACCTCCTAGCCTAGCGATTACGAAGTAGTTACTTTCAAAATTTTACTTTTATTTTATATCTCGAAAGTCTTTGCGAAATCTAGCGGGAAATTAGATAATTCTGGTGGGAATTTAGTAATTTGAGATGGCAGCATTGTACACCTTTTATTGGAAATTTGTCTGCTAGGTTAAAACAGGGTAGAACAATAGTAGGAAGGTAGCGATTGCCTTACATTTACTATTTTTTGAATCGAAAATAAGTAATGGGAAATGCATGGGCTCTTTATGCTCACCCAGATGTTACTCCACATCCTTTAAAAGATCCTTCGTTTGATCCTTTGTATGGCTTTCCCAATGGGAGGAAACCAAGAGGCAAGTTTTATTATTTTCTATAATTGGTTTTGGAAACAAATGTTGCACTTTTCATATAAAATGTTTCCACTCTTTTTAAATACGTTTACATTCATTATTATTAAACTAAAACGCATTCAACTCATTTTTATTTCACACCCCCTACATATTATATTCTCCTAGAACACAGAAATTCTTCTTGGGGGGGGGGGGTTCCAAAGTTAAAAGTTCATAGTCAATTCAATCCATTACTCGTACAAGGCGCATACTTTGAACAAATTACTTTGAGGCTATATATACAGACTAGACAATATAACCTAAAGTGTTGCATATAATATATTTTATTTTACCTTCATGTTTACCCGAGGGTGTGTGTGTGTGTGTGCGTGCCCCTGTCCAAAAATATCTATAATTTTATCTCATAGCCCTGTACATCAATGCAAACACATCTACACATTACCAATAAAATAAACCATTTCAATCCACTTGGACACAACTTGCCACTTTACCCGGGTTACCACCAAATAGAAACATGATATATGTATATAAATGTGGAACAACCTCATAGAACTGTGTGTGTGATCTAGCAGTTCCGAACTATACCTAATTACTAGTGTGATAACATAATATATAGTGCATTGAATCATCTTTTAAAATGATAAATCTTAGGGGAAACTCCTATATGTACTAATTTACAACTAAATTAGTTTTAATCAAAGTGTTTTATAGTTAGGCTTAAGTAATAAGTTATTTAGTGTTTAGCAACTTTAGTAAATAAACTGTTTTATTCGTACCATGATTAAATATTAGACTTTAAATTCACTCTTTTAAATTGGTTTAGTACCTGTCTGGGCTGAACAATTTTTAATGAAATAATAGAGTACTGAGTAAGATAGACAAAATAATATATACAGAGAATTAACTAATTAGATGAACCTAGAATCTAGAGTGTATGTTGATTCTAGAATACATAACAATCAGAACATAGGTTTTATACAAGTACATCACACGTGAGTAATATGTAGACCCTTCTAACGTTAGCTTAAAGTTGCAAGCCTATTTATTTTCGTACTATTCATTAAGTTATATAAGTTATTAGGCTTAGGTATGCCTTAAATTTACATACCCGCCTCAGTAGCGTAGTTGGCTAACGCGCCAGTCGTATTGAGCTCGACCGCCGAGGACGGGGAGATCGAGGTTCGAATCTCAGTCGGGTGAACTGGGGGTGGTTTTTCCTAAATGGTTTTCCACTCTCCCTCCACGTAAATGCGGGTTCACTTCCTCTAAATTCAACCCTCCCAATTCCTAATCCATTAGAGTAATTAGTACTTAAGCGTATAACCCGAAAGAGTAGTAAGACACGGCGCTAAATATTATTATTACATAACTTAACCCGAGCAAAATATAACTAGTAATTTAAAGTGTTATGACTGTGAGTCCCTGAAGCTACGACAGAAAGCGTGAGATGCCAACAAACACACCATCGCACAGTTCCTCGCAACATGTGGTACAAAGATACTCACTGATATTTTTACTAAAGTGTCTTGTATATAAAAGCTGTGTTGGCGGTTTTAGAAATGATAGCCACCGAGGAGCAGATGCAGTCGGCCAAACTGCCCCTGGAAGCTAGAGGATACTGCGCACACAAGTTGTTGGAATATCAATCGTGTAGAGCAGATGTTTGGCCTTGGGCGGCCAAGTGTCACCACGAGAGACACAATTACCTCAACTGTGAATATGAGGAGTGAGTACATTTACTGTGATACCTAAAGATGTTGTCGGATCGAAAACATTGTCTTGGTGTGTACAGTTCAATTCTTATAGGCAGGGCCTTTTCTGACGGCTGGAACTTATCTTGGTGTGTACAGTGCAATTCTTATAGGCAGGGCCTTTTCTGACGACTGGAACAGTCATGTGATTTATGTCTAGAATAACAAGTTTGTGTTTTCTAAAAGGCTCTTCCTATGAATATTGAACTGTAGAACATGTCTTGAATGCTTTTGAGCGGTGACACAATGCTGTTTAGGTAGCAGCACCATCTCAAGGTAGGGGCCTACACTTTAGTCACAAACCTGAGATGGTTTGTAATCTCTCACCAAATATAACATAGTTCAACATATAATCGTTACTGAACAGTATTTTAACACCAACTGGTGATTAAATGACATCTTTACCTAGATCCACTTAACAGGTATTTTTAAAATTAACAGTAATGCTTCGTGTGTCAACAACCAAAACTCCCGAGTACGCCAACTAAATGGAATATTCTGGCGCCACTCAACATTGAAAACAACAATATTCAACCAGAGGTCCCCAAATTTCATGAAAATTGACATCAAATTTTTTTTTAAGGAAAAATACTATAAATTTATTATTTTTAATATATACATAGGCATACTTTTGTTATTTTGTGACATTTAATGCAGTTGTGTGTTTGTTTTTTTAGCATTGCATATTACTACCTGTTTGGGGTGTGTATCCAGTTTTTTGTTGGTTTAGGGTTCATTTGAAATATATTAATAGTGGGTTTAAAATGAGCACATTAAAGCCTGAATTATCAATATTGAGAATAAAAAACAAGCAAGTTATGTTAACGATACATTTTGATGGGTTTCAAAGTGTCTATTTTTCAAAATTCGACTTAAAATGTTTTTATTTTCCAAGCCCTCATGTGACAATATTTATAGTTTATTTTAGTTTATTGTTAAATACATGGAAGTGTAAAGTTATTTTCTTTAAATCCTCATATTTTTAATTAATATTTGACATAACAGATCCACCATCTTTTAATGCATAGCCAAAGTCATTATTTAAGGGAAGAAATGATTGATTCTTTCATGTGGTGATTTTCGGAACCAATGATATCAGTATTTGTATCAAGTGAGTGCTACCAACACAACCTGTATCATCTCAACTAGATGCTAGAAGTTCTGTATTTGTTTATTTGAACGTGAAGTGTTTGATTTTACCATTTTTATGTTCACTCATTGTCATTATTGTTGTTGAATTGGCTGGAAGATACAAGGAAATATAGGTCACTTTTTGGCTGAATTTGAACATCTTAAATATGTTCTAGAATAAAGGGACTTGGAACATATTTTAAATAAAATTAGAGATTTTTGATTTTTCTCTCTCAAAATGGCCAGAATGAAATCCTAGACCCTTTGAGCCTGAAATACCATAAACTGTGTGTACAGTAGCCTCGGGGACTGTGGGTAGAGTAGCCTCGGGGACTGTGTGTACAGTAGCCTCGGGGACTGTGGGTAGAGTAGCCTCGGGGGCTGTGTGTACAGTAGCCTCGGGGACTGTGGGTAGAGTAGCCTTGGGGACTGTGGGTAGAGTAGCCTCGGGGACTGTGGGTAGAGTAGCCTCGGGGACTGTGGGTAGAGTAGCCTCGGGGGCTGTGTGTAGAGTAGCCTCGGGGGCTGTGTGTACAGTAGCCTCGGGGACTCGACCTAATATGGACTGAGATAGTGTCAAGTTTTACGAATGAACTCGCATAAGATGCATGTTTACTAAACAAGGATGAATCTCAGTACAGCATCGAATATTATAGCTACAGTAATATACAGAAAGGCAGTACAGTACTGTACATATAATATTGTATTGCTTAGTTGGAAAACTAACAAAAACAGCACGACTGTTCCACTCGAGTTACACAAACAAACAGAGGTTATACAGTTGAATGACCTTGGTTTGTGATGACTGGCACCAACAACTGTGTGCACGTGCGCGTGTCGAGTTCTCGAGACTCTACTGTAGTGACTCTTAAAAGTGACTGTATAAGGAGGCTTAGTGCTATTCATGATATTTTAAACACCAGATTTTTTTTAGCAAGATCAGCCCAATTTATCTTAGTCACAAGACATCCATAGGATCTATCATATGAAACATTAATGAAGTTAAACCAAATTAAAGTATATTTTTTTTAAATGTCTAAAGAAACAAAAAAAATATTGAATAAGATAATATTTTAAGGGAAGGGAACGAAAGTATTTTTACAGTTTTTATATAATTTGAAATTTTTTAGCCAAAATAAATCGAACATTTCTCCAGTAGCAACATAGTTTAGTTTTCTGCACATTCTAGTATCAACAGATCTTGAATATCTTTCAAAACTTTTTAAATAGAAAAATTTTTGACAACATTCCAGGACACTCTTGACAGATATTCTAGATCTGTTGATACTAGAATGTGCAGAAAACTAAACTTATGTTGTTACTGGATAAATATTTTATTTATTTTGGCAAAAGTAATGCTATAAAAACTGTAAAATTACTCGCGCTCCCTTCTGCTGCACCTTAAACTAACGTCAACTTTTGATGAAAGTTTTCTAACTTTATTTTATCTACCTTGGTTACATTTTCAAACTATACAATATGATTAGTAAGCTAGTGGTGGGTGACCTGGTGGTCTAGGGGTAAGGTGTCAGACTTCTGTGTTAAGGGTCCGGGGTTCAATCCTCGGTCCCGGCACAGATTTATCTGATTGCCAAACCCTTCCTTCACCTCTGACAAGACGTGTATTAATCACAACTTGTGAATGTGAGGAATGCCAGGCCTCCACCGTGGTTCGGATTCCACGTTAAACTGTAGGTCCTCCATTTCATCTCACAATCACCCTACCATTACACATTAGCGTAAGTGCGTATAACCCGAACGGGTAGTAAGACGCGGTGCTAATAATAATAATAATAATAATAATAAGCTAGTGTGATTAGTCAAGAGTTGCGTGGAAAGTATTACTAAATAGGGTGATCACAATCACTGCATCTTTATACAATTGTTCAAAAGGAAACCTTTTAAATATTCACCCACCTAATACTTGGCTTACTTCCCACCTTTAATTTTGAGATGTTCGTATGGAAGTGCAGGAAACCCTGCATTAATTTCCAGTCGCTTGTACTTGCAGTTACATCCTGCGGCTAAAGGAATACGAGAGAGAGAAGAGATTATTGCATCGTAAGAAGAGGATCGAAGAGAAGAAAATTGTTGAGTGAAGGATCCTCCTCCTTTAGACTGGCACTGTGTCCTACTGGTAGGAATACAACAGACTATTCCCTTTCATTAAAGATGTCATATTGTGACATGATATAACACAAGCACTCGCCAGATGTGACGTAAGTTTCAAGGACTTGGTGCCATGTTTGTGATAAAACTACTGTAGTTTTCAAAGAATGGAATTAACAACCTCTTCTAATGTACATAGTTAAACAATAAAATACTTGATTTATAAACCTTTCCTTGTATGCAACTTATTTAAACAATCATAATTAATGTATTTTTCAATTCAAATCTGAGTTTAGATATTTTATAGTAAAAAAAAAAAAAGTTAAAGGGTGAATCCAAATTATTTTTTAAGAGTCCGATAACAAGCTATGGTCATAATCAGGGCTGTGGAGTCGGTTGGTACAAACGTAAACTCTGGCTGAAATAGAGAAACTTATAGCCTAATATTATAACAATATACGGTTGTCGCACTCCACTTCCTGAGGGACTAATCTGTCAGGGTTCGAAATTATAGAGGGATTTAGTTGTTTAGAGTTTATTAATAGCACAGCGAGTTAATACAAAATGTGATTTTAAAACGATGTTACAAAAAGATGTAAGGACTTTGAGCTCATGAGAGAACTGGCCGAAGTAAGGAACACTTAACTACCGGCTAGACTGACACCCCTTACAGAATCGAACCCGGTACCCTGGGCATGATGGTCGCCCTGTGTCAGCCTGAATAGAAACATTTAGAATGCAAATGGGCCCAGTTGCTGAGCACGACGGGGACAAGTTGTTGTGAGTTGACAGCGTGCTTTCCTCATGTTTACTAACTCGCCAGAACAAGTGAAGCCAGACCAGTTCTTTCACTTGCTTCGTTTAAACACTGTTATGATAGTTAAAAACAAAACATCATAATCTAGGGCAGGGCTATTACTCTTTTAGTACAAATTTTTGTAATTTTGTATTACAAATGTATTTATATATAAATTGACAATGTCAAAGAAGCTTGTCATGAAGTAATCTGTATTGGAGCATTTTACTGCAGTCAATTTGTAATGAAGGTGTCCGAGTTTGACATTAAAAATAGTGAGTCGAAGGATTCATATATCAACTCCATAGTCCAGGTCATAATAACAAAGTCCTATCAAACAATATAATGATTATTAAAAAGCCAATTATTATCATAGTTAAGTAGAGGATGACTACTTGATAGCTCAAGGGTAAGAGCATTGGCGTACTAAGCCAAAGGACCCGGGTTTAATTCCTGTGTCAAGGTATCATTTTTCAATTTAAATAATATATATGGATGCGGCTATTGCCGTACTTAACAAATATAATAGCTTGGCTGTTTAATCAAACATGATATTTGCATTCGTACAGTTGTCATTGTACTATGTGTAGAAAATATATTATTATTATTATTAGACAATGCACAAGTTTTCATGGTCAATGTGAATAACATGAGTTGATTTGTAATTAAAATGTAAATATGGCTACATGAATTGTATAAAATATTGTTAAATTGTTGGTTGTATTTTGATAACTTTATTTTAGTTTATTTGAAAAATTTCACTTCTATATTCAAATTTCATTTGCACTTAGAACTATCGATGTGTTCTGTTTTTCAACTTGCGATGTTGGTAACTCATCATCCTAATAAATTCTATACCTGTCATTTTTCATCCAGGGAGTTGTCTTACAAGAATTGTCAAATAATATTTCAGCATTGCGACTCTCTACAGAGCTAAGTCTTGAGTTTGATTCCCGGAATATCCGGAAAGTTTATCATTATGAAATTGGTCCTCTCCCTTTCACAGTGATGAATTGAGGATCCGGGGTCTGGAATTAAGTTAGTTTGTAAGTTATGTGCTAATATAAACAGTTTGTAAATAAAGTCCAAGTTAAATGCCTCTAAGGAACAACCTATAGGAATTATTTGTTGCAAGTTATTTAATTTGTTAGTAAGTTAAGTTATTACTAGAGATGGGCCATTCGAATGCTGACATTGTTATCAAAATTAGCATGGATTGTTTGGGTGGTTTTAAAACTTTAATTATGTCAGGATTACCTAATATTTATTTTATTTTCTGTGATTTTATTCAGTCTTTTTTTTAAAAAAAAAGTGTTTTCATCAATGTTTGTGTTTTAGGAACAATATAATAAAAAAAAATTATGTCAAGTCAAGTTTGGGACTATTTTAAAATTTGTGCCTCTGATGAAGGTTTTGCAAAGTGTAATTTTTGTGGGGCAAATATTTCTCGTGGAGGTCGATCTCTTACGACAAGTGCTACGAAAAAACATTTAAAGATGCATTTAATAAGAAAATTAAAGCTAGGCCTAATCTGTTTGTTTAGTTTACATGATTTAGAAACTTAACTCATTCTATAAACACTTTTAAAAATAACTAAAAGACACTTAAATTTTGATCTATTTGATTTTCAAACAATAATATGAGTCTAGATTGTTTAATTTGGCTGGATTTTAACCTGTATTCTGCGAGGGGTGGTTGGGGTTGATTAAAATTGAAAGCATGATTGAAATAAATCTTAATTTACAGGTTAGGCCTATATTATGTAATGTAGGTCTATTTGTAAATCATTAAAATTTCTAACAATTTGCTAGGATTCGAATTCGAGATTCGAAAATAAAATGTAGATTCGGATTCGAGAAATAGTGGATTCAACGCATCTCTAGTTATTATAACTTAAATAATGAGCTAACAAACAATTCATATATTATTTGACAAACACTTTTAAGACTAAATACAATATGTTAGTCTTTAATAAGTCACTAAACTATAATAATAAATCTGTTAAAATAACGAGTTTGAGAAAAAATTTGAATGAACGGCCCATTTTGACCATCTTGTGATAGTGTGCTGAGGTAACATCACTATTTCATTAATAACTCGACAGATATCAGCGAATTAAAACTACTGATTTGTTGCCATTCCAGAGAAGTGTTGTATGTACAGCTTATCCCAATATTTACTGGAATGAAACAGATGAAAGAATTTTGAGGAAATGTATCCACATTTGCGTGGAGGAAGCGTGGAAAAAATAACCCAGAGAACGTGCGGCTGGGGTTTGTTAATTAAGAGGATTTAATTTAAAATGTATCTATTACCTCCCTCCCGCCATTTTTTTTTAATGAGGGCAATGATTGTATATTGGTTTCCATCCAATCTCATGTGGGCTTACTTAACTCAATTTGTCTTCATTATTTTGATTGATTTGCATGTTTTATAAGAAAGTGGCAAGGTCATAAGCACAAAGTGGTGTTAGCTTTGTCTTGCGCTGATCCGTGACAGTTTCTTGCTCTTGTCAAGATATTTCTCAGGAGGAGGGCTCTTCTTTGTGCTTGTGAGCCGACTGTACAGACTGAAAATAAATTACCTCAAGTTAGTTACTATAGTTCTAGGACAGACACAACAACCAGACTCTACATCAGTGGTGTATCATTTCATTGAAAGTGAATTTAAAGTTGGCATGTGTTTGTATTTGTTATATATGGTTAGTCATAATTCTGTGAAACATTTAAAAAATTTAATATTCATAAATGACTTAACATACACTATATTTTATTAAAATGAAATAAAGGTAAACTCTCCAAGTTTTTCCCATATACTTCACAAATTCTCAATGTGTCCACCTTTGCAGATGCGACAGACTTCTAGACGATAGTCCATTTTGTCCCACATGCGTCGGCTGCGTGTTTAGGCTTGTCTAAAATATGATTGACAGTTTCTTCACTTGGCCCAGGACGTCCCGGCCGAGAAGTGATGCACAGGCAGCCCAGGACGTCCCGGCCGAGAAGTGATGCACAGGCAGCCCAGGACGGCCCGGCCGATAAGTGATGCACAGGAAGCCCAGGACGTCCCGGCCGAGAAGTGATGCACAGGCAGCCCAGGACGGCCCGGCCGAGAAGTGATGCACAGGCAGCCCAGGACGTCCCGGCCGATAAGTGATGCACAGGCAGCCCAGGACGGCCCGGCCGAGAAGATGATGCACAGGCAGCCTTCATCTCGGAATTTCTCATACCACTTATCGATACTGTTGTACGCAGGTGGATCCTTTTGGAATTTTGTTTGAAATCGTCGCTTCACTGTCACAACGGACATTGTTTTCACGTATTCTAACAAAGAGAATGGCTTCTCATGCTGGCTAAGCGCCATCTTTGCTACTACTTTCTCCTAGCGGCTAACCGAGGCAACTACGTGCAGACAGAAACTTGAATATGTTGTCATTCTTTCTTTATAAGTAGTAACACTCGGTGTTGTGTAGTTTAGGAATGGTAATTTTCTTTAATGTTTCATGGAATTATGACTAACCCTGAACATAACAAAAGAATGAATGAAACTCAATAAATCAAAAAATTAAAATAATTTAAATTAATTAAAAGAAAATCAGAACGACCATAAAATAATTGAAATGAATGTTGGAAAAGTCGACCATGTTTTGTAAGCTTCAACTTGAGGAATAAATTTAATGGACCAATCTAATTTTAGCTCCAGTCGAGTGATAAGTGTCAATGTTAAACTTACATCCTGTAGGTCTCCGTGCGGATAAAATCCACAACATGAGACACTCCGACTTGCAGCTGGTCTGCGATCGGCGTTACCCAAAAGTTGTTCTCCATTTTCAACACCGACTTGTTGCTGACAAGGTCCAGGTTACCTCAACATCACACATGTACATTACATTACAAGATTTATTAACGTGAGGCTGGGAAAATTACTTTCCTAGTTGAGATGTTCGGTCTTACCTATTTCTGGAGGCAGTAACGTGAGCCTGTTCCCCTGAATGTGCAGCTCTCGAAGACGAACCAACTCACCAATCTCTTTGGGAAGCTCCACCAAGTCATTCTCCCTGAGAACAAGCTAAAAACACACAATACAACTTTCATCTAGTGTGGTTTGTCAGTGTGACGGAGTGTCAACGTGAGTAGAAGTTAAGGTGCTAGTACTCACTATCTGAAGATTCTTAAGCTGACCAATCTCTGGAGGAATATATTCAAAGTCATTATCGCCGAGGTACAAGGCACGAAGTGTTTCTACAGACAAAGAACATAGTTTAACTCTTTCTATCTTCACACAATGCTGTCATTCAAAGACAAATTAATCTTAAATGGCTATTTCTATAAAGATAAACATATCATAGTTTTTTGTACAAGCCAGAGATTGAACTTAAGATGCCTGGATCTTATTTGTTTTCAAATCAGATTTGTAAGTTTGACCCAAACAAGATACAAAACCTCAATGTCTCGACTGTGGTGCATTACTCTCTTTATCCTTGTACTAACTAGAAAACCAACAGGACCAGGAAGCTTAGTTACAAAGATGGCTGGTTTGTCCATTGGACTCTCCCTCAAATATAAATCTCTCCTCAGGATCTTCGTCCGGTCTTATACCATCAACATTCATCACTGAACAAACAAACACTTTGAACAACATTTATCACTGGACAAGCACTTTGAACAACATTCATCACTGAACAAACACTTTAAACAACATTCATCACTGAACAAACACTTTAAACAACATTCACCAATGGACAAACAAACACTTTTAACAACATTCATCACTGAACAAGCACTTTGAACAACATTCATCACTGGACAAATAAACACCTTGAACAACATTCATCACTGAACAAGCACTTTGAACATACATTAATGAACAAACACGTGAATTAAAATGTAGATAAAAACCATCCAACAGAAATAGTTTTGGTCAAAGCCTGCTTCCAGAGTGCTGCCAACCTTGACAGTTGTGATGAAAGCCTGCTTCCAGAGGGCTACCAACTTTGACAAATGTTGACAGATATACTCTCACCCATCATGAAGAAGTTCCCTGGCAGCATCGTCTCATCGATATTGTTGTAAGTCAGATCCAATACTTCCAAAAGTGGGAACGCACCAAAGCCCCTTGGCAGTGAGCCCAGCCGGTTCATCCTGTAGAAAATAACAAGATTACATCACAATCTGTGAGATGAAGGAGAGGGTGAGAGTGAGTTCTAGGAAACTACACGAGAGTGCTGGCAGTAAGGACAAGATAGGGTGAGAGTGAGTTCTAGGAAACTACACGAGAGTGCTGGCAGTAAGGACAAGATAGGGTGAGTGCTGGCAGTAAGGACAGTTTACATCATACAAACATAACATTAATAACAATTCACTATATTATGTGCAGAAAACATGACTTGATGTATGAATACATGAAAGTATATTTGGTAATTGTTTGTGTAAATGACTGACCCAACATTGAGAATCCTCAACTTGGGCATGGATGACAAGGATGTTGGCAGTTCCTCCACCAGGTTGTTGAATAGGTTCAGGATCTCCAGGTTAACCAGGTTAGCCAACCCAGGAGGAACAACTGTTCAAACAATCACACATCTAATGTTGATACACCAATAGCTCAAGAGAGAAAAGTCTCATAATGAGAGCACAGCTGGTTTAGAACTAGGACTACCACTTATTCCTGGCCGAGTATGTACCACAAACCATAATTGGCAGATAAACAAAGGGTCCATGTTCAGGTTGTCATCGTTACAGAATTGTGTTTAATTTTTGGGGAGTGTACAAATTCACAAATAGGACGTAAGAGACAATTTGACCCAGATCAACCAAGGAAGTATGCAATATCAGAATCCAGTGAGGTTTCATATCCAAGTGCAACTGACTACCAGATATCATAGCTAAGTGCAACTGACTACCAGATATTGTATCTAAGTGCATGATATATTTGACTACAACAAATGTAAGACCATATTCTGAAAATTGAAAAATGACACCTGGTAACAGGAATCGAACCTGGGACCCCGTGTCCATTTTTCAAAGTCTTACCTTGGATTTTATTATGGCTGAGTGTCAATCTTGTGATGTTGGACATATTAACTGAAACAAAAATGATACATTAGCAGAAATACAAGAGAAACATTGTGAGGTAGATCAGAAGTCAATATTACAGGAAGTGAAGGAAATTTTGATCAACAAATTGTTATTCTGACAAATGTGCAAACCACAAATCCCCCTGAGATTATCTTACCTTGATTGATTACACTATGGTCCACAGTGGAACTGAGCAAGGTAGTCTTACACTATTCCTTGCTGGCTCTTTTTGGGGGACTCCCCCAATGACTCCTTGTAGATTAGACCTCACCCCCTCACACAAAAATATAAATATATATTCTTGGTTCAACCCCTTCCGTGTCCCTAATGGCCCTATTTGGGAATAATACGCAAAAGAATGGGACTTTTTTCCTTTGTCATGTTATGGAAAATATATTTTTTACCTTCTACAAATACAAAATCAAATTTCTAATGATAAAATTAAAATCGTAAAATAATTCTAAGTACCGGTATATAAATTAATTTAAAAAACTAATTTTAATCAAAGAAAAACGTAAATATTTAAAAGAATGTCCCAACAAGAAACCAAATTTATTTTACTACACAATAGTTAACATTTTTATTATTATAAGCTAACCTAACCTAACCTAACCTTCCATGCCTCAACATATTTTAAAGAAGCCCACTCTCTTTACACACTACTCCCTCTTTCTTTACCCCAATCAACTAATTAAAGGAACACTAATTAGCTATGTGTGGTATATTAAGGCATGTGTGGAGTCGTCTCACCATAAGAGCATGGTGACTGTGAGACCATGTGTTGGATGGTAACAACTTCCACAGCAAACAATATTTGTTTTCATTTGAAGCAATCACATTATTAGTAACCCCCAAAACCAACCTAAAACCAGTGTCGTACTGCATTAGGTCCCTGGGGTTCATCAAGGAAAATAAAACCATCATTTCCATTTTTAATATGTATTTTTAATTCAAGTAGGCCCAGTATTTAAAAATTTATATATATTTCAATAAGAAAATATTAATAATATTTTTTATGACAAGTAAAACCAATATTTATCCACAAAAAACTTTAAACATGTGTTTGGTAGATAGGTCCTTACGATTAGGCTCCTATATTTGTAAATATGTGGGGGGTTTTGCCCACATTGATATAATGAATTCACAGCAGCGCAGAATTCGTTGTGTGTTAGGTGCTGTTGACATGTGACAGTCAAATTAACAAATATTTTAAACAATATATAGCTTATGCTCTATTGTTTTAAGATAACTTTGTTTTGCGTTTTAAAATAAAGTATCAGCTTTTTAATTGCATCCACACACATTCAAGAATGTTTAAATATTTATATTTTAAACATTCTTTTGAATGAGTTTATGCAAAAAGTATATAAAATCCACACACCCACTTTTTTTTCATATTTGTAATTAGGTATTTACATTTTTAAGTTAAGTTGTTATAAATGCCTTTTTAAAAAAAGTATGTTAACTTTTGATTTAAAAAACTTCCAAGGGGCCCCCATAAACAGAAGTTGCACCAGGACCCCAAATGTTGATGTTACTTCTTGCATAAAGTGTACGCCCCTTTCTAACAATGAAGGCAACCTGGGAGAGTTGCCAAACAAGTTACCAAATATGGTCACATCTACACAACATGAATAATTAACTACTGTACTCACAGAGACCAGGCATTTCTTCGAACGACGACACGCCTTTATCAGCCAAATCCAACTCGGGATTTTGAATTTCCTTAGCTTCATCGATAACTTTCTTTGACTTTGACATCTTGGTGTTGGTCGGTATACAGGAAACTGGTGCTTGATTCATTGCGCGCGCAGATAATAAATACTTGGATTAACAGAACTATATGTGTCTTCCTCTAAAGCGTAACACACAATAAGTAGTCTCATATTCCGCCAATAGGTTGTAGCACAGTCATATTTAGAAATGCAGCCAACATCTGAACAATATTTCAATAAGATTAATATAAATATTCAGTCTTTTGCTCGATAATTAAATATTAACTTATATTGAGAATTATTTTTATGTACAAATGTAATAATATAATCTGCAATGAGCTACCGATATGAAATCAATCCACTAGAACTAAGAGCAGTTGGAATAAAGTTTTGGCGGCAAATTCAAATAAGGATACAGACTAGATTATTTTTAGTATTAGTTCACAATTATTAGATATTATATTTATTTCTTGTTTTGAAAGTGTTTCACCAAAAAACCAAATGGAAAATAACTAATTACTCTGTTTTTTTGTGATGGAGTGAAAATAATTAATTCAAAAAAAGAATTTAATTTGTTAAGAAACGCCAACCCTTATCGAGTATATACTTTTTAATAACGTTGTACTACAATATAGACCAGTGGTTGAATCGTGGATGCACTACCCTTCGGGATAGAATAAGTTTCCCCAGATATATTTCAAATTCTGATATTATTGAATAAGAAGCTGAAATATGGCTTTAAATCAAACTCCAAATTACTTCTAAATGCATTCAATTTTCGAAAATTTTCCAGAGGACTACTTCAAAAAGCATCTCACAGGAAAATAAAAATCAACATGAGGATCACTCAAAATAGCTTTATGGGGCATCCAAATTACGACCACTTTAAATGTAATATTCTATTGTATCAAATATTATGGAGACGGTGAGACTGAAATGTTAGCTACATTCATCTTACCAATTATATATTCTATTAGAGCTAGCCGACGGTTTGATAATATTATGTTAGTCACATATTTTTGTTCACATGACACGTCAGATTAATAATGACACAATACATCAGCTCTTCTCATGGCCGGAGTTTGGTGCTCGTAGGCCCTATGCAATATTATTACAAAATATGCTAAATGTTTATAATATTTTAGTGGCCATCCATAATCCACATAACACTGTAGAGCTAGGGGAGCTCTAATGTCTATTGGCTGTTACAGGAAGAGAAGATGCCTATTTACTCCTAGAATCGATCGTAGGTACTTACCTGGTTTTTTGCTAATCACTTAACAATGAAGAGATCCGTCAATTTGGCTGAGTCGGTAGAGTAACCGTCTCATAATCTAGAGTTTGCGTGTTCAAATCCTGTCATCTCCAATTTTTTGGAGTCCGGGGTTCAATCCTCGGTCCCGGCACAGATTTATCTGATTGCCAAACCTTTCCTTCACCTCTGACAAGACGTGTATTAATCACAACTTGTGAATGTGAGGAATGCCAGGCCTCCCCCGTGGTTCGGATTCCACGTTAAACTGTAGGTCCTCCATTTCATCTCATAATCACCCTACCATTGCACATTAGCGTAAATTGTGTATAACCCGAACGGGTAGTAAGACGCAGTGCTAATAATAATAATAATAATAATAATAATAATAATAATTATTATTATTATTAGCCTAGATCAGTAGTATGACCTTGTGAATAGCCCAGATCAGTAGTAAGACCTCATGATTAGCCTAGATCAGTAGTATGACCTTGTGAATAGCCCAGATCAGTAGTAAGACCCTGTGAATAGCCCAGATCAGTAGTAAGACCTCATGATTAGCCTAGATCAGTAGTATGACCTCGTGAATAGCCCAGATCAGTAGTAAGACCCGTGAATAGCCCAGATCAGTAGTATGACCTCGTGAATAGCCCAGATCAGTAGTAAGACCCGTGAATAGCCCAGATCAGTAGTATGACCTTGTGAATAGCCCAGACCCTGTTTGCTTGCCTCTAAACGAACTCAGCACGTTCCAGTTTGTCGACACAGTGAGTGAATTAAATGACTGACCAATCATATACTTCTTGCCGGAGTACAACCATATTTAAAATTCACAAGAAACTGGATCACTAATGAAAAATATGTCAGAGTTTGAATTCCGGCTGTAGTATGGAAATACCATTTTCAAAGTTTTACTAGATACTTGAAAGAGTTGTCGGCTGTGGAGATGTATACAAACGTGAGCCGGTCTGTGTTAATTACCGAGATGCTAAAGTACATACATAACTGTTAATGTCAGTGTTCATTAAATAATGTTATCATTGCTACACACACACTTTATTTACTGCTGTTTGAAGTTCATAAAACATAAGATAAAAATAGTTTCATTTTGGTCAGTGCAAATTCAATTTATTTAAAAATTTGTTAATACAACATAGTGTTTCTTTATTTATTAGTATTTTTGTATTTAGTGGTTGACAAAGTAAAAATATCTTATTTATAAAACAAACACAGACAATAACCTTGAGATTAAAAAACCATGTAGCAAACAATAGGATACTTTAGTACTCAGAAGAAAAACTCAAAATATGAGATGATACATCAGAAACCAAGATAAAATTAAATATCAATAATGAAAGCAGCGGTTCTCAAACTTTTTTTTAGAATGTATCCCTTGGTCATGACTAAAAGTTTAATGTACCCCCCAAGATAAAATAATGTCCAAATGACAGGCTTTGAAAAACATACCACATGGTATATTATTGATCTATTTAATCTATTGGTAAAAAATATCCAGTCAAAATATTTCAAATGTGACAAAAGCTAGTAAGAGAGAATACCACCGTTATAGCCGTAACATTCTCTCTTATTGAAAATTGATATGATCAGTTAAAAAAAACATAGTTTTACTGTAAAAAGTCTGTAGAAGAGTTATATACATTTTATTCACAAATTAGTTCAAAAATAAAGAAAAAAAGTTAACCTAAACACAATATTTTCAAATAAAAATTTTTAATTGTGATTCTGGAGCTGATATATTATGAATCCCAAAGTTTGTCAGTGAGAGGGATGTAGCTGCTTGGCTTGGCACAACATTTTGATGTCTGGTTGTCCAGTTGAAACTTTCAGAGCGAAGTTCTGGCTCCAAATTTAGACTAATGTTTTTAGGTACACCATGGATGAAAGACCATTCTCACAGAGATATGTTATTAAAAACGGCATCATAAACGGCTAAGGTAGAAGGTGTCAAGTAGATGGTTGAAAATTCTCAGAAATCGGTCTTCAGCCGAGAACAAATAAGGGGAAAAGAGGGGAGGAATAACAAGATGATGGTAACTGCCAAGAATTAGGGTTTTTCATAAGTCCCTCGTTGTTTTGCCAACTTCCCCTAGAGAGCTGCTCGCGTACCCCAGTTTGAGAACCACTGAAATAGAATATTGGTGACAAGAATACTTGCTAAAACCACTCTTATTTAACATGTGAAGGTTTATCTGGAGCATTGAGGAAAAAACCCAATTTATAAACAAGTTTGAAGGGTCACTACTTAATGATAAACAATTTGTACTCCAGAGAAAGAAATGCAGTGTGTTCACTGTGACAGGATGTTTGATCAGTTGTAATTGAACACATTCTTCAGTTCCTTCGAAGGTTCAAGGCCCAAACTTTCCAGTCGACCAAACAAGTTCTGGATCACTGCGGAAAAAAACCCAGATAGTGAGTCAAGTGTTGTAGTTGGGATACATTTATATACACAGCCTGAGTGTTATACAGCTCTGGTGTTGTAAATTACCTTCATTGTCAGTGAGGAACATGGCGACTACAGAGAACATGGGTGTTATGCAGCTCTAGTGTTGTAGATTACCTTCATTGTCAGTGAGGAACATGAGTGTTATACAGCTCTAGTGTTTTAGATTACCTTCCTTGTCAGTGAGGAACATGAGTGTTATACAGTTCTAGTGTTTTAGATTACCTTCCTTGTTAGTGAGGAACATGGCGACTACAGAGAACATGAGTGTTATACCGTTCTAGTGTTGTAGATTACCTTCCTTGTCAGTTAGGAACATGGTGACTACAGAGAACATGAGTGTTATACAGCTCTAGTGTTGTAGATTACCTTCCTTGTCAGTGAGGAACATGGCGACTACAGAGAACCGCTCTGCCCTAGAGAGCGCCTGTAAATACTGGAGGGCGAGCTGCCCATCTTCTCTACTGGCGAGGAAGTGTTGCTTCAGACAGGTGAGTATGGTCTTCAACATGTTGCCATCCAGTTTGTTGCCTAGAACTGCAACGCAAGACACAGACAGGAACAACTCCAAGATGTGTCCTGGGTAATCACAATGCTTGGGTAATTAGCTACAGTGTTAATTACCTACCAATTGTAAGATCCGATGGTTTAAGTCCCCGCAGCAGTCGAGCATGAGACATAAGGTTGGGGTCCTCCAAGGATTCCCACACTTTCAGGAACTCGTAAGGTGAGCTAGGACTCATCACAGAGTCTTCAAGGCGAGGCACCCCGGACATCTGTGGAGAGCAGTTGAGATCATTGACGATGGATCTAGTTTGTTTCATGTCAGGAGATCTTTCAATCCTTGTTTTAAAACTAATTTCTCAACTTGAAATGTGTCAAATTAGACCCCGTCATTACATCAGCGGTAGCAACAATATTCAGCGTAGGGATGTTTAGAAGATTGGCTATCACTACTATTACTACCGTCACTACTCACAGAATCTCCAGCAGCCATTCCCAACAAATATTTCTTGTCGACCTTTTCTCGTCTTGTTTTAGACCCTCCGATGGCAACTTCTCCCCTTGCAAGTGAAGTGTTCTTGTCCACACTGGTCGTCTCTTCCTCCACATCCATCCTATCATCATTGGTGTCGGGGTACACTTCTAGCTGACAGTCGCGACCTTCCACCAAGCACCCTTGGCAAGGGGGTGGTGTTTTGCGCACCCAGGTGAGAAGCGAAGATGATGAATTCATGTTGCGCGCAAGCCCGTATTCGGTGAGACGTCGTCTTGATTTGTTGAAAGAGAACGCAGAGTATGGTTCAGACTTATTGACGAGAGATTCTGTGACGAGGTCATCTTCTTCAGATATTGGCAACCTAAAGAGATTGTCAAGCAAGAGCATTGATGCCTGGGAAATGTTCAAAGTCATCTTATAAGCTACCTGATCAAATATTATTTTAGGGAAATTTTTTGAATTGAAAACGATTCAATTATTTTTTTTTAGTAAAAAGATTTCAAATCAAATTTAAACCTAATATAAGATGAAATTATATCAATTTGTTTTTTAATCAAGTCTAATATATCAAAATTATCTATAAAAACTGTGTCCCATGAATTAAGATTATTAAAGGCCACATACACGACTTATCTGAAATGTTAATTTTTTTTAGTGAAAAATTAAATTATTGATAAGTTTAGCTTCTATATTAAAATGTTGAATCCCATTCTATTGAATATATTTAAATTCAAAATTTCGAACAAGCTTCATTAACATAAACATGTACCTTTTCCATTGTGATATTTTAAAAGGGAATTCCAATGTAGATATGGTCCCATGAAAGTGCTGGTTTTTAAAACTATGTAAATTACCAAAGAGTTTTAAATCAATGGTTTGTTTTACAAAAGTTTAACCATTTGTTTTTTTTAACACTTATGGCAATTAAAATTGTATTTGTGAGATTTTTCTAAAGTGTAAGTTAAATTTGATAACACACCTGAACCCTTTTTGTCGCTGAGAAACTTTATCTTTCATTTGTTTGTACAATATTTGAGCAGGCTTATAATTTGGATCAAGCTGTAAAACTCTGGCGAAATCATCTCTAGCCTGAAATAAAACACAACAGTAATGTTGTAAGGTCAATAAAACACAATGGTAATGTTGTAAGACCTATAACTCACAATGGTAATGTTGTAAGGTCAATAAAACACAAAAGTAATGTTGTAAGGTCAATAAAACACAATGGTAATGTTGTAAGGTCAATAAAACACAATGGTAATGTTGTAAGACCTATAAAACACAATGGTAATGTTGTAAGATCTATAACTCACAATGGTAATGTTGTTAGATCAATAAAACTCAATGGTAATGTTCAAAGAATGGTAATCTATCGTTTCAAAGTGAAATACAGTAGAATGTTCAACACTTAAATGTTTCACAATTTGAAGATGTGGGACGTTCTTTACTCCTACTATGTATACTACCGGTCACACAAACTCAGTCAATTGTTAACATTTATTAAGCTTCACAAAGTGGTCGACTCACATTAAGGAACGAATTCTTGTGTTGGTATGCGACACCTCTCCGAAAATAACCTTTCATATTGTCAGGATCTTGCTCCAGGACATAATTACAGTCAGCGATGACATCAGAATACCGCTTTAGTTTCAAAACTGAAACATGACCATAATGCTATTTGTATTTTGCGAACCATAAGAAAATATGCTGAGATCTCAGACATGATGTTCTACCATTGTTATCCAGGCAACCATAAATATCAAGCTTACGTTCATGAAATCATTTTTAAGTTGCAATAGAAAATAAAAATAGTAACTAAATGTTAATATTGATTTTATTATAATACATTCATTCAAGTGTTAATAAATTATGTGGGGTCTGGTTAAATTTTTCCTATAATTATGTTGAGCTAAATCACCAGTAAGCATTAAGAACAGCTCTAAGATAAATTACGTTTTAAAATGTAAAACAAATATTTTAGTTCAAACCTTATATTTTCTCAAATCCTCAAATCGGCTTAAGGTTAGCTTGTCTATCCGAGAGGAGCTTACAATGAGCTTACAAGTCACCTAGTTTGTGTCACTCACATGTGATGGCTATAACTGAGCAAACACCTAGTTTGTGTCACTTACGTGTGACGCAAACACCTAGTTTGTGTCACTTACGTGTGATGGCTAGAACCGAGCTCACACCTAGTTTGTGTAACTCACATGTGATGGCTAGAATGAGCTCACACCTAGTTTGTGTAACTCACGTGTGATGGCTAGAACCGAGCTCACACCTAGTTTGTGTCACTCAAGTGTGATGGCTAGAATGAGCTCACACCTAGTTTGTGTCACTCACGTGTGATGGCTAGAACTGAGCTCACACCTAGTTTGTGTAACTCACGTGTGATGGCTAGAATGAGCTCACACCTAGTTTGTGTAACTCACGTGTGATGGCTAGAACCGAGCTCACACCTAGTTTGTGTCACTCAAGTGTGATGGCTAGAATGAGCTCACACCTAGTTTGTGTCACTCACGTGTGATGGCTAGAACTGAGCTCACACCTAGTTTGTGTCACTCACGTGTGATGGCTAGAACCGAGCTCACACCTAGTTTGTGTCACTCACGTGTGATGGCTCTGTTGTTGTAGCAGGTGACTGTTGGGAGAATGTCAATACTCGCTGTATATTGTTCCAAAGCCTTGTCATATTCCTTTGTGTTGTAGAACTCGTTTCCTTTGACCTTGAACTGGTTAGCATGGTGTATTTTCTCCAGTGAAGACAGGTAATCTAAACAAGGAATACGTATGTCATGCCTGAAATTGTTAGTATGGAGAGATACATAATATTATGTAACTATTTACATATTTACCGGTCGAGCCATCTAGCTTTGGTAAAGGATTTTTCCTCTCTTTCTTTAGTCTTATCTCTTTTTCCTTCAATCTCTTCTTCTTGATCGTTTCCTCATTCTTCTTCTCCTCTTCAATATCAATCCTTTGCAGTTCTTTCTCCACATCAAACTTGTCCCAAGAGGTGTAGTCCACAGAAGAATGGCTCTTGATCTTTGCCTTGTACTCGTTTGCCGGCTTGGTCTCAATCTGGAACATAAGACAGACAGACAGACAGACACAAGGTCACCTCTTGGTCAGACACAAGGTCACGAGGGCTAAGCCTATTTTCAGGAATCTAAAAGAGGGTTTATGATGTTTAAATAGTCTGTCAAATGTTGACTAAGGAATTGTATAACATTTTATAAAATAGAAAAATATTATTTTCTTTCAACAAATGCACAAATACATTTAGTGTAGGTACTATGTTTGCACATTAAGGTGTTAACTACATTTAGTGCATTATGTTTGTGCGCTAAAGTGAAAGCTTCATTAAAGTGCATTATGTTTGTGCGCTAAGGTGAAAACTACAAATTAAATTCCTGTTTAGAATAATCCATATTTAAATATGGCGAGAACAACTTTAAATTTGTTGTAATTTTGATAGCATTTGGTAAATAAATATAATAATAATAATAATAATAATAATAATAATAATAATAATAATAATATTAGCACCGCGTCTTACTACCCGTTCGAGTTATACGCATAAGTACTAATTACTCTAATGGGTTAGGAATTGGGAAGGTTGAATTTAGAGGAAGTGAACCCACATTTGTGTGGAGGTAGAGTGGAAAACCATTTAGGAAAAACCACCCCCAGTTCACCCGACCGAGATTCGAACCTCGATCTCCCCGTCCTCGGTAGTCTAGCTCAACACGAACCAGCGCGTTAGCCAACTACGCCACCGAGGCAGGTTTTGGTAGATAAAGATTTACAAGGTTGTTAATTCCTTTATCTGATGCTATTTATTTAAATCCAAGATGGTGGACAAAGGTGTCTAGGTACTGGGTGATGGTAGGTTCTATAAATGTATAGTGTGGGAAGCTTGGCCTACCACCCAATTGAATGTGGCCGAGAGCCTTGTGTGACTCCAAGAGACCTCTCTGAGACAACAATGTCCAATGTGGACTACTCACGGTAATATGGTTACCAGTCTTCCTTACACCGGGACATTTTATACACTCCGTGTTTCCACCTTTAAAATCCTCCTCCAAATTCTTCATTGACTTTGTCCAGTCCTGCAAACATTATACAGTCAATTTAAAAATTGATAAGGTAAAGGGGATTTTCTTGGAGCTCTGAGCAATTGAAGTCAGCGTCAGCTACTTCAAACAGATTTTAAAATATGATTATATATAGAGTTGAAAATATAATATTTGTGTTGACTACAGTAAAATATTATCCACATAATACAACATTTTTCAAACATTTAGAAAAAAGAGGAACCAAATATGGTGACTTTTTAAGCTAAACCCCAATACTACCCTAAAACCGGAACAACTTGTTATCCGCCATTAATCCTAAATTACATAAAAAGTTACAATATTTGTAGCAGGAGGAATGTTTATTAAAGTCGTGCAAGCTTATGAGACATTACATTGATGTGAGTTCAAGACATATTTTAGTGAAATAACTGTGAATAACGCTGTACAAATCAACTTGTAGCACAGGTCTACAGAGTTGTCAACTTTACCTGCAAATCACTGTTGATTTTATCCCACTGGTCTTTCAACAAAGAGCTCTTGGTCAATATCGGCTTCTCGACTCTCAAAACACGGCTCTCTGGCATTATTTGGGACAAGCGGGCCTCCGCGTGATCCAAAAGGTCCGGATATGAGCCCACCTCCCCTGACCTAGTACAGATATTCAACATGGGTGTGATACAACATTTGTGTGTCATATCTGTTTAACGAAGAGTTGAAGTGACCCTGATTATTTATTTATTTATATTTAGCACCGCGTCTTACTACCCGTTCGGGTTATACGCTTAAGTACTAATTACGCTAATGGATTAGGAATTGCGAGGGTTGAATTTAGAGGAAGTGAACCCGCATTTGCGTGGAAGGAGAGTGGAAAACCATTTAGGAAAAACCACCCCCAGTTCACCCGACCGAGATTCGAACCTCGATCTCCCCGTCCTCTGCGGTCGAGCTCAACACGACTAGTGCGTTAGCCAACTACGCCACCGAGGCGGGTCAGTGACCCTGATGTTTAGTGATGCAGGAGTGGACAGTATTTCCTCACCCAAGGAATAGATTAGGAGCTATCTATGGCTGATGGGCCAGCATTCTTCAAGCGGAAATGGTACACTTCTTACGACAGCTTACACACATTGTCATTTAGCTTAACAATAGCAAATTATTTGAATCAATAATCATTTTGATTAAGTTGGATAGGGTAGCCCTAATATTGTTCCAACAAACTACTGGTAAGTACCTTATCTTTCTAAATGTAAATAATCAAACAGGATGAAGTGTTCATGAATACAGTTTTGAGAGCAAGATATTTTAGAAAAAAGCATGAATAGAGAATATTTAAACTTCCTTTTGAGAAAATATATTTTTTACATTAAAAAAACCTTACCCTGCAGCTATAAAATACCTAAAAAAAAAAGTCAGCCCTTAAAATATTTCGTTTTGTAGTTAAATACAATTAATTAGTTAAAATGTCTCTAGATCAGAACACACAACAAGTTTGCATGGAAATAACTTTTTATCATTGCGTCTTACTACCCGTTCATTTATACACATATTAGGTAGCCTACCTAATTTGACTCTAATGGGGTGGAGGTGGGGAAGTACGTAGAATCAGACGACGCCAAGATTTATACTTTTAATAAACACTATATTCAAACAACACGTTGGCCAAATCACTTTCTAAATGTAGATATTGACGATGACATGTAAGTTTCCTGTGTTTCTTTGTGTGATCCTGTGTCCTAAAACGATCTGGCATTGAATATTATGTGTAGGCTACTACTCACATTTAATTATTACAATGAATAGTTTATTGTATATTTAATTATGCAGTTAATATTTTCACATGAAAGGTTAGGTTAAGATAGGTTGGGAAAGTGTCATAATAACCTAGTTGTGTTATTTCCATGACATCATCAATATTATGTTCCAGATGATGTTCCGAAACTTAGTTGAGTGGAATTTTTTATGTCAGCTAAAGTATTTAAAAAGGTTTTTTCTCCGAGTATTTCTAAATGTTTTTAAGTTTGTAAAAATGCACAGTTCTGATTTTAATATTATAGTTATTTTAAGAAATAAATGGTCGAGAATGGGATGGATAGTGCGTAAAATCCCCCTGTAGATGTTTGTGTCTGGCGATAGCCTGTGAATTGAGCAAATATTTTCTAAAATAATTAGATTATCGCTGAAAATAATATTAACTAGGCCCATGAAAGGCCTTAAGGGAAAAAAAAATCCTATTTTTAAAATGAACCATATTATGCTTAGGCTTACTAAGCATTCTTGAACCAAAAACATTTTGTTTCCAGATAGAAGTTTAGGTTTTGTTAGGTTGGGCTACCGGTAGTTATTAATATAAATAGTATCTATTGCACACTAATATAATTGTGGACCATTAAAAACTATCCTAAATATTCAAGTTCATCTGTTTACTTTCGTTCGCTTAGAGTACTAGAAAATCTACAAACTTATCATCATATTCCTGTATGTGAAAAAACTAGTAGGCCTATGGACAGAGTCCGTAATGGATGGGTGCTGAAGGAGTGTGGTTTGAAGGGGAATCCAATAGTGTGTGAAGCGTCTTACAATGATTTGGACAAGTAGAGAGGACGAGTGTGGATTGAATGACGACGCAAATAAATGAAGGTAACAAGTGACCTGGTGGTCTAGGGTTAAGGTGTCAGACTTCTGTGCTGGGGGTCCGAGGTTCAATCCTCGGTCCCGGCACAGATTTATCTGATTGCCAAACCCTTCCTTCACCTCTGACAAGACGTGTATTAATCACAACTTGTGAATGTGTGGAATGCCAGGCCTCCACCGTGGTTCGGATCCCATGTTAAACTGTAGGTCTTTCATTTCATCTCACAATCACCCTACCGTTACACATTAGCGTAAGTATGTGTAACCTGAACGGCTGGTAAGACGCGGTGCTAATAATAGTAATATATGAAGGTAGAGTGTGTGGATATAAAGGAAGGGGTATGCCTTGTAAGACGTGGCTACATGTTGTAGACAAATGAGTGAAGAAGAGAAACATAAGAGTTTTAAGAACAAAAGAGCATGTATTACTCGGTGTATGGATGTTGATGAAGAGGATAGGGAAGTGTGAATACAGTGGGGATGGATTTAGTACGGAGTTGTTTTTTAAGCTATATGCACAGTTTCTTGCCTACCCTGTAAGGAATAGCGGGATTAGTTCGGTATGTATATATAAGCATATTCTTCATGTTTATTCAATATAAGCATTTATTTATTTCATTTGACCAAAAGAAAGTGTTTGAAAAGTTACGTAAAAAGTGTACCATTCCCCATGAATGAGATACCCTATATTTAAAGCATAAAAATTAAAATTTATTACCCTCATTTTTATTCATAAAATTTGTTACCAACCTTAATATCTTTACTATTTTTTCGAGTTCTTTCCCATTGACGCACTGTTTGATATGTGAATATGATAGATGTTCCACTGTCATATCAAACTTTTGAAGCAACGTGGTAGTCAAATTGTTTTCTTCATAAGCCATGATATTAAAACGAACAGTTCCCAGAAGTTTGCCACAGAAAAAACAAACTTATCTCTCTATGGTTCTTTCTATAAACGTATAAAGTTGGTGACGAACTATTTGAGGGGTAACATATAAACTCTCAAAATAGATTTTAAAACGAGTGATTCCGCCTGTCGCGCTGCAGTCGCATACACAGTAGAGTAACCTCGATGCGTTTCTACGTTCCTTAAGGTTATTCTAATACACAACTGTATTGTAGTGCTAATCAAATCACACATAAAACATGCTGTTAGAATATTTTTTATAAAATGGTTATAACTAAAGTCATTCCGATCTTTAAGGGTAGTGGTACCAGGGCGGACACCTTTAACTATAGGCCAATATCAATTTTATCAGCGGTTTCCAAAATTATGGAGAAAGTCGTGAAAAAAAGACTTGTAAGCTACTTGGAACACATTCACGTTTTCTCTACACGACAGTATGGCTTTAGGGATAAATCAAACCCACTGATTGCATGCATGGACCTAGTTGACCAAATTCAAACTGCTCTGGACAGTAACTTGAGGTCAGCTGGACTATTCATAGACTTGAAAAAAGCGTTTGACTGTGTAGATCATGCCATCCTAATTTACAAACTAACTAAAATTGGTATACATGGAGTAGTATTGGAATGGTTTAAGAGTTATTTATCCAATAGGTCTAAGTTTGTCTCAATAAATAACTCTACAAGTACGGAGGAACAAATCAGGCGTGGAGTTCCTCAAGGATCAGTTCTGGGCCCTATATTATTCCTAATTTACGTAAATGATATAGCCAAGGTGGACTTCAAAGGCCATATTATGTGTAGATCATGCCATCCTAATTTACAAACTAACAAAAATTGGTATACATGGAATAGTATTGGAATGGTTTAAGAGTTATCTATCAATAGGACTCAGTTTGTTTCAATAAATAACTCTACAAGTATGGAGGAACAAATCAGGTGTGGAGTTCCTCAAGGATCAGTTCTGGGCCCTATATTATTCCTAATTTATGTAAACGATATTGCCAAGGTAGACTTCAAAGGCCATATTCAATTATATGCTGATGACATGTTTTGTGTATGTTGAAAAATCATTGCTAAATATTAAACAAAATATGGAATCTGACCTGGCATTACTTGATGACTGGCTTAAAATGAATAGACTAACACTTAACATAAATAAAAGCAATTTTTTTATTTTTAATAGGCCTAATAGTAATCATGACAGCGGTGTTAAAATAGACTTCCAAGATAAAGAATTAAAACAAGTTAAGGAGGTAAAATACTTAGGTCTGTTAATAGACTCTTCACTTAACTGGAAACCACATATTCAGTTCATAATAAGTAAAATAGCTCCTGTGGTAGGGATACTTAAAAGATTGTCCTATAAATTCCCCCCTAATGTACTTAGACCGCTATTACTTCTATCTAATCCATTCCCATATCAGCTACCTTAATGTTATTTGGGGCTGTGCCTATCTCAATCATCTTAGCGGCCACTTACAGTTCTACAGAATAGAGCAATCAACTTATACAGTCTCCCTTACCTCACACCTACTAATGATGTATACAGTATCACTAACATTCTGCCCATAAGGAAACAAATAATATATGACTCTGCAACAACATTTCTCAAAATAGGGAGTGGTACAACTTTAAGCTCAATCACAGTGGATAAAAACCTTAACCAGAGGACATAATAACCTCTGCATTGTTCATTATAATACAGTAGATTATGGACTAAACTCCCTTCGTGCTAAGGGCACACGATATATCAATAAAATTCCTAATGGTATTAAAACATTGGAATTATACAAGCGAAAAAAAAGCTCAAATCAAGAATAAGGGTAGCTTCCTTGGAGTCTTTAAGTTAATTGTTATTTGATAATGCTTGCTCTATAACTCTCATTTATCTAATTACATTCAAAATATTGCAATGGATAGGTACTGCACATATCTCGAGCTGATTGCTATTTATTCACAGCTGTCTTTCGTTCTACCCCCTAATGTATAGTTTATAAACTTTAATTTAGGCCTTTGTTTAATTATCCTATGGGTCATACATAATACACTCTCTCCCTCAATGTTTTGTTTACATATTTGACTTTAGATAATTTGAATATTATGCAGATGCAACATCCAATAAGGTTAAATTATGAATGTCCTCACCAAAAGTATGGTTGTTATGAATCAATCCATGAATTTATCTTTCACCTGCACCACCTTCCCTCTCCCCCTACCCCCCACCACCACCCAACTTAGCTTCTATTATATGTATGTATTTTGTACTTATCTTATTTTATGGTTAACTGAACCTGTTTCTTTGTAACTTTAAATGTAACGAGCTAACTGCTCATTTTAAAGACAAAACAAACAAACAAGTTCTGTGACTTTAATATTCATACTAGGCTATATTTCAAGACTAACAATAATAGACTAGAAAGTTCAGGTTCAGTGACTTTAATATTAATACTATATTTCAAGAATAACAATAATAGACTAGAAAGTTCAAGTTCTATAACTTTAATATTAATACTATATTTCATGTATAACAATAACAGACTAGAAAGTTCAAGTTCGATGACTTTAACATTGATATTATATTTCAAGAATAACAATAATTAACTAGAAGGCCCGCCAATAGTGGCTCTTATTTTCGGGGCGCAATAATTGCAATGGTCCCCATGACCATACAGCCAAATTATGATAAAGCCTACTCCACCCTCGAGCTAACACCCCGTTCTCGGGCATAATGAGGAGGCATGGTATAAAGTACAATACCAAGAGAATATCTAGCAACAAATACAAAGTTCATGCACATCATAAAGTAAATACAACTGCGCCGAATATAAGTGCCCCGCGTATCATTAAGTTCCCGCTAAATAGAGTCCTAAATAATTCACACATAATAGTGGTGGTCAACATCCTTTAGGACCGCTTAAGGCAACCAAGGCAATCAATATTACATTAACAATGTCAACAATTAGCATGTGCTACTCTCACAAATAATAGAGACAGAATGTGCACCCAAAGTTAAAGTCCCATAAATAAGTTCCCCAACTGAGTTAAAAAATAATGAAGACGAGGATAAAACCCAACCCAGTGGATACCAAAAGGAACACATCCTAAATTTGATAATTATAAATATTAAGGCCGAATCTATAATTTTGAATGTAATCCCACATGTTAAGCTGAAAAATAATTTAGATATATACATTATAATCACAATCTAAGCTTTCGTCCTCACCTCAGCCTACGGTGCAATGAGTAATTAAACAATCCAAACATCCCATTATATAGAGAAAATGGACAGCCATGTTCACAGAGAGCGAGAAGGATAGGAGGGAGAAAGGAGGAGACAGAGCGGGGACCCTGCCGGTCATTAGTAGAATTAGAGACATCGAGAACGGCCCTGGCGGAGGATGCGGCAACTTAGCGCGCCGAACCACTTTCATTTGTTTTTCTTTGGGGCGGGGCTTTCTTCTAAAATCGGCTATAGTATGACAGCTCTGTTTAGTCTAAGGAATCATGCGTTGCCGAGAGGTGTCCAGTGCTCGCTATGCCAGAGTTTGAGTCCGCCGGGCCAGAGGGTGAGTGTTACCCCATTTGTTTGTAGCCGTTATATGTAACTCGTTACAACACTTAGTATCTTTACTCACGTAGTATCATAATATGGGGTTTATATCAACTAATGAGAAGTCGACCTCGGTGGTCTTGGTGTAAAGTGCTCTTGCCTCAGGACCCGATGTTCGTCGGTTCAAACCCAGTCAGGGTTGACGGATTTTTCTTGAGCGATAAAAATCCGTAGCACAACCTCTTTTGGAGGAAAAGTAAAGTCGTTGGTCTGATGTTAATTGTGACAAGTAAAATAACCCAGGAAGGTATGTGAAACATATGATACCTTTCCCTGCAAAATTGGTAGGCCCTTTCGTGCATAGTAATTCTAGTGTGTTGATATAATTAGTCGGTTCAAAAGGTGCATGTTAAATACACCTCAAATAAATGAAAATAATGAAAAACTAATGGAAAACTTAGTTTGGTGGGCGCATGATCAAAGGTGCTACTTTCGCAATAGACTAGACTGCTAATGATCGAGAGATCGAGGTTCAAATCTCGGTTGTGTGTATTGAGGGTGATTTTTTCCAAAATGCTTTTTCACTCTTCAATCAAATGTAGGTACACTTCCTCTAAATATAACTATCCTGCCCTTCTTAAAATTACTAGCGCAATTACTGTAGTACATAAGTGTACAACCCGAGCAGGTAGTAATTTGCGGTGCTAAAAAAACTAATGGGAAATTATAGTAGGGGGGCCTAGGCTTAGGCCTACTTTATCTAACTCGATAAAACAAAACAATCTCAGTACATTCAATACTGTAACTTAATTACAATAAGCCAAACATTTTAATAATTTAATTGGGTGTTTGGGTGGGTTTTGGTTGAGTTTTGAAGTTTTTACAACAAAAAAACTTTCAAACATTTGTAAGATAGGCCTAGGCCTAGTTATATTATGTACAGGCTATGGGTGTATTGACATTACATTAGGTATTTACTTACATGACAGCATAATAGGCTATCATTCCAAATTAATCAATATAGTGCCTAAGACGCAGTGCTAAAAATATATTGTGATATACAGTAATGGAAACTTAAAACACAGCCATGCACTAGGCTTCTAGGCCTAATTAGCCTACGTGTTATACAAACTAATAATTCCAAATTAGCATTCAAGTTATATTTGCAAAAAGGGGACAGTGGCTTTACACACAATATCTCGCATTTAAGACTTTTTTCCCTAAATAAAATAGGCCCTATTCCTATTTTATAATACCTATACATGAGGTATACTTAACGAAAAAAGATTGTACATCAATTATACATTAAAAGAACAAACAAAAAAAGTTGGCCTAGCTTACCTAATTCAGAGGACAATTAGACCTACATGTAGGCCATGTCTCTCACTCTTGAACATGTAATACACCTCAAACTATAATCTAATGAATAGTCTACGTATTTTTAGGAACACACAATAACTATACACAATAACCACATTTTACCTTTTATTGTAGCAAACTCAACCCTTGCAAGTGAGACTCAATTATAGGCTACTTTTATCTTGTTTGAAAAAATCTTGAAAATCTACAAACTAAACTAAATAATGTAACATCACACAAAAATTCTACTAAGCCAAAAGGGAAATCCCCACTGCCTCGCCTGCACGTATTAGATATCACAAATATAAAATAAATACCAACACACAAGGATGTAAATCCTTAAGGGAATGTCCGTATGGAGGATACAAAGCTTTTAATTTAAATTAGTTGAAAAATAACACCTGAATAAGGGCATCAAACCTGGGACCTTTGGCTTAGCACACCAGGGCTTTACCACTTAACTATTCAGGATATGTCCCTCAGCGCTCTGTGTTAGAGCATTATCGTACTAAGCCTAAGGTCTTGGATTCGATTCTCGTGTCCAGGCTTCATTTTTCAACTAGGCCTAACTAAAAATAAGAATTAGGATAGGCCTACAAGTTTCTAACGTTTAAACCTTCAATAATTTATATAAGTTAATACTATTATAGCTATTGCCTAATAGAGGTAAATCTAACCTTTAAGTGTTAATAAATTAACTAATTTCTAAAAACTATTGATCAAATAAACAAATTAGTTTCTCTAAGAAATAATATCATACACCAAAAACAATCATGGCTCAACATTATAATGCAAATTGCATATGAATCAAAAGATACCTAGTCAAAATTTACGTTTTCTAAATTTTTCTTGAGATTTTAGTAAATTTGTTTTGATTGTATAGCTATTCTAAATTATCATAATTAATAAATTTGGTATTATTCAATTTACTGTCTACTTGACTCTTTCAGGGTTCCTACGGTCTGGAATGTCAGGGAAAGTCAGGGAAAAAAATAACAGTCAGGGAAAGTCAGGGAAATGACAATTCATGTCACACTTCAGTTTCATCGGAAATTGTAAAGCCGCAGAAGGAAGGTGTTGCCAAAAGTGAAAGTAGTGTAGTGGCTCAAAGAAACCCTAAAACTTTTATTATGAAAGATAATATAAATAAGGCGGAAGTCATTTGGGCTTTGCAAGTTGTTGACAATAAAATGTATTTCAATTCGTGCAATAATTTAAGTACGATTTTTCAGTTTATGTTTCCCGAGTGTTCTGAGCGGCCTGCTCCATTCTTTCATAACAATTTACTGGACTACCTAAAATCATGTAACAACTTTGTAATTTGTTTTGATGAGGCATTGAATAAAGTTATTCAACGAGGGCAAATAGACATTGTATTCAGATTCTGGGACAAGGAAAATCATAAAGTTGTCAGTCATTGCTTGGACAGTGTTTTTTTCGATAGAAGCACCGCTGAAGAATTAATTAAGCATTTCTCTGATGGTATTTCTCCTCTTTCAGTCTCTTAAGTTTATACAAGTGTCAATGGATAGCCCAAATGTCAATCTTAAGTTTATAACGCTTCTTCAGGAACACACAAAATCTGTCACAGACAATGAAGTATGATAATCTTTTCAGAATTTCTTTCATGTATAGTACCCATAGGAATTTTGGCTATCAAAATGGACTATTACTGTTGTTTTTCATCATTATTAATCATTACTATAAATTATAATTAATATATTTTAAATTAAAATGATGTAACTTATTGTTTTTGTAAAAAATATTACAAACAACACTAAAGTTGAAAGTGTAATTTATTTATGCGATGCGTTTGAATATATTTATAACTACTGGTAGTACTTTACAAGAGACAAACTAAATTACAACATTCATGAATAAATTTCTTCTGGCCCTTTTTAGTTGGCAATATATAGAGTAAACACTGTAACTCTTGGTGATGTGTTGTATGATATTACTTCAGTTCTTCTTTGATGATTTTCACCAGGACACTTATTTCAGAACACATTGAAAGTCTCGGTCATCTGCTTGGTTATTAACTTTTTCTTTTATGTTCCCATTTCCAGCAAGATGAGGTTTTAATAACAATGGTCTTATTTGTTATATGTTGATATTGATGATAATTGTGGGGTGTGTAATATTACTCTAAGCAAACAAGATGCATCCAATATGTGATAGATCACTCTCTCACTGGTTATAGTGAAACCTCAACTCATCGGCTTCTTTGATGATCTGGAAAAAAAAATATGAAATGATAAATGCAGGAGCCTATATAAAATTAATAAAACAGATTATATTTGCCCCTATATATTTCCTAAATCATAAAACGTACACGACTAATGTGTTTCCACTGTAAAGAGTCCACTTTGTATTACTTGTTTTTAAGAAAGTCATGGGTCCTCATTTTTTTAGTACCGGTCCTTTTAAAACTAAACAATGAACTTTCAATACTAAAGGTGTTAGTATGATTTCACTAGGTGATTTCATAAGCATACATTAAGGCTTTTATAGACTCAAACACATGAAGCGTTTCCGTGAAACTTGGCAGTATTGCTAGATCATCTTTATTGTCATTATCACCACCACCAATTTGCCCCACCCACAGTACACCACACGCTGCAAGCTCTTTGTCCAGAGACAAGTATGCATCAAAGTTAATGTCAACTGTGCTTCCCCTCAGCAACAATTTAAGCAAATGATCTGCAGGAGGTCGATCTTGAGTTGAACCTCTTTCCCTGAGGCCATCAAACTTACAGCCCTCTGCACTAGCTGCTTCCTGTACACCTGCTTGAAACATTTGATCACACCCAGCTCAAAAGGTTTTATGACACTGGTGTAGTTTGGGAGGTAAAAAACTACTTTTACATCCCTCAATAGGATATGTCTGGAGAATGAGTGCCACAATTGTGTACAAAGAAAAGGATTTTTCTGCCTACCTCACCAAGACCACGCATCAAGACCACGCAAAAGTATCTGAAGATATCTTACTTATTACACTCTTTTGAGTTGATATATTAAGTCACACCTAGCTTCTTAACATTTTTGGAACACCATAGTATCACGGACTTTCCAATAATGATGGTCACTTGTTTGTCTGAGACATAGCTGTTTGTGCACAGTCCATCAGTCGCTCCTTCTAAATATTTCCTCCATTGTAGGTCTCTCCTTTCATTGCCAGTGTTCGGTCTGGCAAGTAATTGAAAAAGAGGCCGGTTCATCTGCATTATAGATGTCTCAAGCTTCATACCCCCTCCAGCAGGCTTGGAATCTTCTCGAACCAGAGGTCCAGCAACACACTCCCTGGCCACTTTCTTAAATACCACGCTGTGGCATTGCTTGAAATGGGAGATCCAACTGTTTGAAGCTGAAAAGTTATCAATTGTTGCAGCTTCTTTGAGGGAACTCTCCTGCAGAATGCTCCCATCCACAGGAATGCCAGATGCTCTGGCCTGATGGTACCTACCAGGCAAAGAGAACATCTTCCAAATTATCTTAGGTTGACACCTTGCCTGTCTTCCTCTTCTTGGCTGATGCTTCTTTCTGATTTCTCAGTTTTTTATTGGCTTTTTTGTCGCACATTTGTACATTTGTATTTAGTGTTGCCGGTGCTAGGCCTAGACTTTGGGCTATGTTGATAGTTTTTTCCCACCTCTTCTATAATGTGTGCAATTTTTCTAGACCACGCCTATTTAAAAGGAAATACCATATGGGAATTTTTTTAAACTAAAGATAACAATGTCTCGAATTATAAGAAGCATTGTTGACAACATAACACATGGGATGAACTGTTTACTCAACTAGATGAAAGTGTGAAGTGAAATTAAATACAATTATATAAAGGGAGGTTATTCCAGCTTGACCAGGTTCTTGCCATCCCCTCTCTCCTCCAGCTCATTGTTTATTAGATAACACATATGACTGCACCTTGTTATACCACATTTCAAAAACATCAACCACTTTTACTTCTACTGATATGTATTAACATTTGTGTGTGATGTTGCTCTTTCTGAAAAACTAATAATCTTGGATTATCTTTCTTTGGGACTAATAATTTCTGACCAATAAATGCAACAAGAAACATTCAATGCTGGTTTTATTTCAATAATTTAAATAAGATTCATTCAGGGAGAGCATAGAAATCGAACAATAAATTTGGGAAAGCGATACATCCGAGAATGATAGCTTGAGGTTTCACTGTATTTAAGTTGTATTTCAAGAAAAGTTTAAAATGTAATTAAATTGAGTCACCTATGATTTTTTTTAAACGTTGAAAAATGTATAAACTAAGTGTAAAGTTAGGCTAACTATAGTGAGACCTATCATTCCATTTTTAACATGTAAAACAATGGTGAGGATTTCCATGTCCTATCAATGAAGTAAAGAGGCAACGATAACCTCTCTAGTTCCATTCTTAAATAGTTGGAGAAGTTTGTAACTTTTAAATAAAACTTTAATTCCAAATTTTAATTCATTTGCCTTGGGAGAACCTGGAATAGTCAGGGTATTTAAAAATTGAAAATTAGGCATTAGTTACAGTAAATCATAACAAGAGAAACTCTAATATTATATTCAGTTAACTCCGCTTCAAGATTGTAAAAGGCAATTGAAGTCATGTAAACTAATAATCAACCTTTGAAACATTGTGTTGCTTTGATTATTTTCTTCACCTTAATTAAGATCATATATTGCACATGTGTGCAAATTCTGTTTAGGTTTAGCTGGAACAAGAGGTCACAGTCACATTCTCTAAATATCCACATGAGTATTTCATTACATTTCTTGTGGGAGTAATGAACAAAAATCGAAAAGCAAAACCGATACTGTTGATTTAATCTGTTAAGATGCACTCCATGCTAAGATTATCAAGTCTTTATAATTTGGAGAAAAAAAATTGATTATTATCAAACCCTTTTATCTTGATTGTTTCTAATACACATTGCGTGATTATGTTGGCACTCATTTTTACACATTTTTAACATTGATATGCCACAACCCTGAGCAATATTGGTATGTTTGTTTTGATTTACATAAATTTCTTGGACATATGTGACTGAAAGTGCTGGCTTAGCGAATGTGATATAATGAATAATAGATATTAATAGGAATGCTGACTTCTTACAACAATGTTGCTCTAGTTGAGGAGTAAAGAGGCCAGATTGAGCTATACAAGTTTTATTTTGTTGTCATTGTGGCTGACACATTATCATCAATTTTGGAGGCAGTAAAGCTGCCCGATGCAGGACCATAGCAGACTAGATCAGTGCTTGTGCTTAGAGGGCAACCACTGAGCCCAGGGTCCCGAGTTTGAGGTCTGTAGGGGGTCGTGAGCCATGTTAGTCATTCAAACAGTCCATCTTTAATAAGAGAAAGCCACTTCTTCCATGCACCCGAGTGTCTAATCTCCTACTGTCCAATCTTCTATATTTCTTTTATACTTCATTTAACATTACATTTTGTAATATCTCTTAGTACTTCTTTTAGACTAAAATTCGTAACCCTACATATTATTTCGAACCCACACAACTACCTTGCCAGCAACCTAACCCCTCAGCAAGTTATCCTGACAGATGTGGCCCACTGGAGGAGTATTCATGACATATTGATTTTTAACAGTAAATGATTTATTAAAAGTAATGTAATACATTAATAAATGTTATAATCAAAATTTTAAGATGTTTAAACTAAGAATAACATTTGAAATGTTGTGTGTCTATAAAATTCACAACTGTGAATATTGTGTATCAAATACAGTAGTACTTCCTTGTATTAAATTAAACATTGTGTATACAATTGATAACATTGATAGTTCAGTCAAACACTACCAGATATTTAGTTTTTGAGCATATTTTAGGGATATACTATAGAAGCATAATTCATAGAAAATGAAAACACAAACTGGGAAACTATTAAAGATTAAACTCTTCATTGCACATGGTCAGGATTTGAGCCTCGATCTCTCATCACCAGGAAACCAGAGATGAAACTGACACCTTTGTCAACATACTCATCAGTACAGGTCATGGATAAATGATATAAGCTCAACCATATTGGTCATTGATGGTAGTTTACAACTATACAAATGGGTAAAACATGATCAGGGGGGAAAAAATAGATATTTGTCTGGAAAACCTGGAAAAGTCAGAGCATTTTAAAAGTGAATTCAATGGGCCAACCTGATTGAAATGAGTTTTTATAAATGGTTTCTCACCCATGCAACTGCAGATACATTTCCTCTCAATTCAATCTTTCTTATTCCTACTCTATAAGTTTAAATAGGTGTTTGGCTCAAACGAATAGTAAGGTGGGTGGGAAAAAAACCATTTGATTTAGTTATATGACACTTTTCATTAAAAGTTATTTTTGCCCTTCAATGTTTGGTTAAAATGTCCTAAAGCAATTTTTGAAAAATATTCCAAAACTGTTTCACAAGTTTTCTATCGTATGCATGCTAGTTAGTGAAAAGCTATTTCAAACAGAGCTGATTTTTTTTTGAAGGTGGGGTTAAATTTATTCTTTGATTTCACTTAAGAAAGAAAAAAATGTTTCTTATCTACAAATTAGCTTTTTTTTAGTGAAAATAGGTGGAGTTGTAAAAGAGAGGAAAAAAACTATGTGGCTAACCCTCACAAACTCTCATTTTCAATATGATTAGGAAAATTTTCTACTTTAATAAGCCATTCACGTCACTAACTTATAGTGTTTGGATTACATGCAATTTTGAGCCTAATATTACACATGGTGGACCTTTCAATTACCAAAGACTCTTTCCTTTTCAGGTGTTCCAGTGAGTATGCTAGATTTTCCTTTCTGCCCACCACATTTTTTATCCCCACATGGAGGAGCCTTCGGAAAAGGCCTGACCGTTTCTGGTGAGACAACGCTTCCTTTTGTTCCTATTTCTATATGTGATATTAATGGAAGCTGGCTCAATACGACCTGCTTTTGTGGTCTCATGGTCTAACGCGCCACTCTTGTGTTGGACTGGACTGACTGTAATGGGGATATCGAGGTTGGAATCCTGGTCAGGTGTATAGAGGGTACTTTTTCCTAAATGATTTTCTCCACTCTCCCTCCTCACAGATGTAGTCGGTGTTCAAGTATTGCATAAGCACCTTAGAGAGGAAGGGGAGTTTGAGATTTGCTTAGTTTTGCCGAAAGGGGTGAAGAGGGGATTAGACCGATAATTACATAAGACAGAGACGGGCAAGAATGGCGCAGTGACTCAGACACCCCAAATGAACACATATAATTAAAAGTGTCAAGATGTGGAGTCAAGGACTTTGGTCATCAGGTCAAAAGTGTTTTAGAGTTTATGCATATATATATATATAAAAATTCGTGTATTCACTAATAATACTTTTTGTTAAATTTTATAACTTATTTAACCTTATCTGTTTAGTACAATACATTTAAATTCAGATCTACAACAGTATTTATTGATAATTATTTTGCACCACTAATTTACACCTTGATATTAATAATCACCAGCAATTTATAAATTGCAAAAAAAAAAAATGATTATTCCTGTGAACAGACTATAACATAGGGGGGGGCAAGGAGGTATGTCATACGTTTGCTTAATTTTGTTTACAAAGGAGGAGAGGGGATCCAAAAGGGCCAAAAATATGTTTATTATTGTAAACAACTGACTGACTTTATGGCTCTAGTAATAGAGTTATATAGGTGAGACCAACTTGGTACCCCTCCTTTGGGTCACTCTGGTGGATACAGGACGCAACTCAGCATTACCTACCTTACATTCCTAATGATCCCTTCTGGATGCGATTCACTTTCCCCATAAACAGAATCCTTATCATAGACATAACAGAATTTGAACAAGACTTTTATTTAAAAAGGGCTTGTTTAAATGCCAATAATAAGCTTAGTACAAATAATCAAAAAAATTGAAGTTACTACACATAGGAAATTAAATTAAGTGTATCTACTGAAGCAATATTTTATTTTGTTCAAAAAAGTGTTTTTTTTTAATAAAAACTTCAAAAATATTAACCCCAACTTGTGCTTTCCCCTGTTCCCCCTCCCCCCATCTTAACATACTAAATCCATTTTTTAACTACTTATCACACATTGATGCAGGTGAAAATCAATCTATTGTCAAAAAGTTATTTCTATTAGCCTATATTTAAAAATAGGTTAATAAATAGGAATCAAATTCAAAAACTCATTTTAACCAAAACAATATTTCAATCATATTGTTTTCTAGTAAAATAAATTTTAAATATATGTTTTAAATTGTTAACACTCTCATCCAGGTTAATATGTGTCTCAAGGTTTATCTCTGAAAAAAGATGTTTATTCTTTTGCAAAGTCAATCGATATATGGCAGCAAAATACTGTTAATTTATTTGGTCGTGATTCGTTTCATTCCATTACATGATAAAGTGCACCATTAAATATAGCTATTAATATTCATTCCTTTATGAATTGAAAATAAATATAACTTACAACACATTTTATTTTGTTTATTTTAAAATATCCATTGGTATGACTGCCAAACCACAATTATTAAGCCTATCATACAATTATACTTTATACATTTGGTTTGGATATTAGTTAATATAGGAGTTAATATGAGATATGCATTGCTCTTTTGTGGTTTTAAATTTTAAAGTTAAGTGTGTCACTATAACCATTCTTGTTGAAAACCTTTAAAAGTGGACTCATCCATTTGAGAGATGTATTTCTATAGCTCCACGAATATAGGGCACTATTTATTAATTACACGTATTTCTCTAGCTCCACAAACATAGAACACTATATATTAGTTACACATATTTCTCTAGCTTCATGAACATAGGACATTATATATTAGTTACACATATTTCTCTAGCTTCACGAACATAGGACATTATATATTAGTTACACATATTTCTTTAGCTACAAGAACATAAGACATTATATATTAGTTACACATATTTCTTTAGCTCCACGAACATAAGACATTATATATTAGTTACACGTATTTCTTTAGCTCCATGAACATAGGACATTATATATTAGTTACACATATTTCTCTAGCTTCACGAACATAGGACACTATATATTAGTTACACATATTTCTCTAGCTCCACGAACATAGAACACTATATATTAGTTACACATATTTCTCTAACTCCACGAACATAGAACACTATATATTAGTTACACATATTTCTCTAGCTCCATGAACATAGGACATTATATATTAGTTACACATATTTCTCTAGCTCCACGAACATAGGACACTATATATTAGTTACACATATTTCTCTAGCTCCACGAACATAGGACACTATATATTAGTTACACATATTTCTCTAGCTCCACGAACATAGAACACTATATATTAGTTACACATATTTCTCTAGCTCCATGAACATAGGACATTATATATTAGTTACACATATTTCTCTAGCTCCACGAACATAGAACACTATATATTAGTTACACATATTTCTCTAGCTCCATGAACATAGGACATTATATATTAGTTACACATATTTCTCTAGCTCCACGAACATAGAACACTATATATTAGTTACACATATTTCTCTAGCTCCATGAACATAAGACATTATATATTAGTTACACATATTTCTCTAGCTCCACGAACATAGAACACTATATATTAGTTACACATATTTCTCTAGCTCCACGAACATAGGACACTATATATTAGTTACATGTATTCCTCTAACTCCATGAAAAGAGGACACTAAATTTGTAACACACTTAAACCAAAACTGCACGCTTATTACAGTATTTATCAAAGGAATTTCTCATTTTGATAAATGCAACTAAATTCTCTGCTACTTTATTTTACTGTCAAATATGAATGAAATGGTTAATTTTTCAAAAACTTTATACCTCTCCAATCCCTAAATATTTGCATGTATGCACATTAAAGCCAAACCTCAAGGTTTTCTATTGATTGTCTCTATGCTACTAAATTTGGTTGCTATCCATTGATTATTTCTAAAGTTATGATGTACAAGCTTAAATTTACTCACACATGCTTACACATAATGTGCCAATATAATTGCATTCCTATTACTTATAAAAAAGGCAAAAAAAAATTCCAGGAACCACTCTACATACTTATCTATCAGGGATCATCTCCTTATCATTGTGTCTTTAGTTATATAAACATTATGTTTGTTGGAAATAAAGAAAACTTCTTAGTTTAAAGTAAATGTAGTACACTTGCTCCTGTAGCAAGTGGTGGGACTGCTAACACTATTTCAAACCATTATTGTATATATAGTTTTTTTTAATTATCATTCAGGTTTCATATGGTCCTTGAAAGACCTGAAATTTAATGTGTCTTTGTTTAAGGCCTGGAAAAATCCTTAAATTGTTCTGGGCTTTGAAAAGTCCTGGAATTTCCAGGTTTCATTGTTTATTTTTGAAATGGTTGTGAAGAATGGCTGTAAAGACTGTGATTTTAAAAGCATTGGGACTGGGTAAATATCAAGTGCATCCTTTTTGATCAAGCTTAGCTGTTGTCTCCTGTTTACTTTACTCTCCACTGCTCTTCTATCAGCTCAAAGATAGCCGCACCCATGAAATTGGTTCTCTTTAGGGGTAAGGGTAAACAGTGTTAACTTCTGACAAATGTATTAGCGTTGTCAGCTGTAGATGAAATATGATTGTTTTCTTTAATTTCCTATGTTTAAAAATCTCAATTCATGTGCATTTTGTTTTGTAAGTTGCTTTAAAACTATCATATGTAATAATTATTTTAAGATTATTGACTACCTAGTAACACTCTAAGTACTTATAATTACAGTTTTGCACAAAAATGCCCACCGATAGCTATTAGTTCATTTCCCATCCACCTTAGCGCTCAAATTCCTGTTCTAGCCAAACTACAATATACACTGAATCTAGAATAACTGCACTAAACAATAAACCAAGGAGAGTGAAAAGTTATTGTTTTCCATCTATTTAAAATTTGATACCGTTTATAAATTTTTTTTATTGGTGTGTTTAGCTTCAGGCAGTACGAGAAATAACAGTTTGAGTCCTTAAAAAGGCCTTGAAAAGTCCTTAAATTTATGTTTCATATGTCTTTAAGAACCCTGATCATTAATAAACATCATTTCAAAAGATAATAAAAATGACATGTTAGTGTTGAAATAGCAAATTGGCCCTTAAAATTGGTTGGTAAGGAACCACTAGGTACTTAAAATCCATTGGTATCTATTTCAGCATTTGTTTATGCAAACATACTTCCATGCAACAGGATGAGGAATAAAATAATACATAATATTTCTTATTAAACTAAAAATTTTGCCAAAATCAAAATTTCCACAATTCATAAAAAAATTTGATGAATGCATATTAGTTTGATAGTACATATTTTAATATATTTTTGTGAACTTATTGTGAGTTTAAAGGTATGACAACCACAAGTAAAATTATTTTACTTTCTTTATTATTTTTAATAAAATTAATGTATTTTAATTTTTAACACCTTAATGACTCTTGTTTGACTAAATTGAAATTTTGTATGATAGTAATTTTATGGTTGGTAAAAGATGCTCCATTATATAAGTTAATATATGTCCTAACAAATCTTTATAAAAATATGTTTTTTATTATTCATCAGCTCACATAGGCTAGTGCATTTTCTTAAGATGGATTTTTTAATTCCTTGTGCGATTGATTATAGTGAGGGATATAATTTGGTTTGGGAGGCTCTGCAGAACCAGAAAAGTGATGATGGCCATCTGGGGGCCGCATGGAAAGGGGAAAAGGGGTGAACTCCATAAAATCAAGAACATTTATTTAAATTTCAAGTTTACGCACAAATTACTCAAAAACTAAAAAATAAATATAATTAGGTTAACTACAATATTTGTGGATATAAAATGTATCCAAAATGTATAGCTTAAGAAATATTTACAAAATAGAAATCACATTGATATAATAACTAAAATTATTCTAAATACCAACTAAACCATATCTGATTAGATCAAATATGGTGGTTTCAATCTTCTACGTGCAATAATAGGAGAGTGAGTGAGGGTCACACATTCGTGCATAACAAATTATAAGAGCTTAGAGGAAGTACTCAAAATTGTATCTAAATGATAAGGGCTATAAACACATATATGCATACATAAACTTATTTCAGCGCATAGGCCTATATTTAAACAAATCATGTCTGAAAGAGAATATTGATGGTGCATAAGAAATACAAATTATTACTCGTCCACATCTTCTAGCTCATCTTCCAAGTTATCGTCCTCAAATCTTCATTAAAACCTCACACATTGTCACATTTGTCTTTGTCTACAGAACAACTGCACATCTTTGTAGGTACATGGAATATCACAAGTTACCGGCTGAGCTTTCTGAAATGCTAGTCATAAGGCACTTGAGTTGGTGGCTAAGAAGTAGATTCTACTTGCTTTTCCAGAAAAAAATAAAAAATTAACTCACCACTTGTACTGATTTTTGGAGTTGTTGTTGGCTGCAGCAAAACTGAGCATACATACACCTCAAGGAAACTAAACGTATCTTCTTCTATGGTTTCTGTTTATCCTAATGATGCCAGGATCTACAGTACAGTGGCATTAGCATCCATGAATATATTGCATAAACTTGTCTTAGGGGATGGCCAGGCTGGGCAAACGAGCGACTAAAATACAAAATAAAACACATTGGTTGGAATGAGTGACTGAGCTCGTGTACTTGAAAGATAGAACTGGTTCTATTTTCCAAGTGTGCACGTTCGACCCAGTACCGTCTAGCTTACAGGCGCTAGGCAATATTATTGTATGTTGATTCATTGAGTGCTAGGAAAACTTCACATTTTGCCATTTTTATTAATATCGATAGGTGTAGCACACTTGCTACTAATAGCCTAATTTAATTGGTAAAATCATAAACCATACATATATATATAAAAAAATTATATGTTAAAATACTTCAATATCCTAATCAAAGTAGGCCTTTACAAATAAGAATCACCATTAATATGGATGGATGAGAAAACCACTCTCAGTTCACTGAGCCAAGATTTGAAAATTTGCCTCCTCATCAACAACTATCGAGAGCTATCTGCTAATCACGCGCTCGCTTGCTCACCAATTTGGCCGCCCAGTCGCTCGCTTGCACGCTTGTCAGTCTGGCCGAACCCTTAGAATTGCCAGAAAATGATTCTGTAGTATCAGCTACAGAAATTGAATGCATACCTATCAATGCTGCTGCGCTACAAGGGCACTATATATTTTATCTAAATCTCAGTTGTTTCACCCCTGATTAGCTCAAAGTTTGTGTCTTTGGGTAGTTGCGGATATCTGTTTGCCATTAATACCAGGATATCTGTATTGGGAGAAAATATTTTTAAGGAACTACCTCCTCTTTTGGTTGCATGAAATGCAGGGAGAGTCATTTTCGTTTCAGCTTCTTTGTGGGAACTTGTTAAATCACTAACACAAATTTTGGTTGTTTCAGCACTATTGCTAAATGAGACCACTTGGTTAATCTTTAACTCAAGCATCCAGTTTAATGAGCATTTTACTGAGAATCTCCGCCAAAGCATCTTTAATAATGATATGCGAAAGAAGTTTCTTAAGTGTTACTGATTTGATGTTTTTATTGGTTTCAATTCTCTATTGAGGTGTCTTTCCTTGCAAACGTCTAGCTCCTGTTTCATTTTTTGGAGAATTCACTAAATAAATATAGAAAACAATGTTCACTTCTGAGAAACCCAGATACTTTGAAAACACTTTCCTACAAAGTTGATTGGCCAAATCCGACACAATTTTAGTGACACAGTATTAGTATCTTTGAGCTTCAAAGAATTGACTGTACCATCCACAATTAAAATTTACAATACAGAAGATGTTGTAAAAAGCTGTATTAATTATGATTACATTTCAGATTCTTAAATTGATTTTTGTAACATTATTTTCAGGTACAATATTTTACCTTTTACCAGAGTGATATTCATGCTCCTATACTTACCAAATAGAGATCAAGGTACTACCAATAACTTGTATGTGATAATACAATATTTCATTTTTATTTCTGCTTGTGATCCACACATAAGTAACAATTAAACAGTTGAACAGTTTCCTATCTTCTTTCATTTCTATTAAGGCGATTGGCTCTTTTCATTTGGTGTGGAAATGCAGAGCCCTAGGAACAAATGGCTATCTTCAAGAATTTTTATTGTTTGGCAATGTTTTTTTCGGAAACGGTTTGTTCAATAATAGAAGCATGTTGATTAAGTAATACTTAAATACACACCTCCTCTCTCATTTTAACAGTGATTAAATATTGATAATACTGACATTTTTCAATAGAAAACCGCCGACTGCATAGCAAAAAATAAGAAAATGTAACAATTAATAGACATCGATATATTATCCTAGAAGGAGTGTTGAAATTATTGACATAAAACCGTCACTCGTTCTCGAGAAAACTGGTATTTCCAAACATATGATTTTTCACCAAGACCTGTCCGGTAACTTGCTCCATCTACGGTTTCTGTGATCCATCTGTTCTTGTTGGCGCAGAAGGGTACTTTGGTCGACCACTTGACAGACTGGCACTAGAAGTTGAATGAACTTGGCTGCCATTCCTTCTGAAGAGTGACGGCTCTCTTAAGGCGCCAAGGGAGTGTTTTTTTGTATAGTGATATCTGTGGGTTTTTTTATTTATTGTTCTTTGTTATTGTGATTTGAGAAGAATGACAAGAAAAGGAAGTACACGTTTGACTGTTGGTCCAAAAGAAAGAAACATAAGGGAGCAAATTAATTTTTAAAAATTTATCAGGAAACCAAGCTTTTTTTTTACATAAAAGGCTGCTTTTGTGAACTTATTACCGCCCAACCCCGAGGGGGAGATAATTTTTAATAGTAGAACGCCCCATTCTCGAACTTGCTCTTTCTGAATTTCGAGGTCTCATCCTGCTCCGATACCCCCCCCCCCCCCCCCCCCCCCCCC
>CABFWO010002448.1:0-63024 GCA_902155825.1 Timema genevievae
TACAGTCATAATAAAAATAAAATAAATAGATATCATAATTGGTTCATCTAGAATTTCGGTCGCAAATCAGTCATTTTTACTGTGTAATAGTAGCTATGCGACCGCACCTTAAGATTTTTCTGAAGGAATACAGACACTATCCCAAATTCCCCACTCTCAAATTTATATATTTTTATATACAAACGATATCGACATATTAGGTTAAATATCTTCAAGACATTCCCGCTTCTCCTAGAAAAACTAGCTTTCCACGCCCTTGCAGCAGAATGTTTGAGGGAGTTTCTTCCTAAATAGTTTCCCACTCTCTCTCAACGCAAACGTGGGCACCTTTACAAATCAATTATACCTTACTCACTCCTACTCCGTTCGTTTGATTATATTTTGATAGCTCATACAGGTAGTAAGATGTTGCACTTAAAACTTAATAAACTAAACGGGGATGAAATAGGTGATTTTCATGCGTATATATATATATATATATATATATAGGCTTCTACAGAACTCCATTAAATAGGCAGGTCAGTAATCACATGTTTATATAGCTATCATATCACATGTTTATATAGCTATCATATCACATGTTTATATATTTATCATATCATATGTTTATATAGCTATTATATCACATGTTTATATAGCTATCATATCACATGTTTATATAGCTATCATATCACATGTTTATATATTTATCATATCATATGTTTATATAGCTATTATATCACATGTTTATATAGCTATTATATCACATGTTTATATATCTATTATATCACATTTTTATATAGCTATCATATCACATGTTTATATATCTATAATATCACATGTTTATATGTTTATCATATCATATGTTTATATAGCTATTATATTACATGTTTATATAGCTATTATATCACATGTTTATATAGCTATCATATCACATGTTTATATAGCTATTATATCACATTTTTATATAGCTATCATATGACATGTTTATATAGCTATTATATCACATTTTTATATAGCTATTATATCACATGTTTATATATCTATTATATCACATTTTTATATAGCTATCATATCACATGTTTATATATTTATCATATCACATGTTTATATAGCTATCATATCACATGTTTATATAGCTATTATATCACATGTTTATATAGCTATCATATCACATTTTTATATAGCTATCATATCACATGTTTATATAGCTATCATATCACATTTTTATATAGCTATTATATCACATGTTTATATAGCTATCATATCACATTCTTATATAGCTATCATATCACATGTTTATATGTTTATCATATCATATGTTTATGTAGCTATTATATTACATGTTTATATAGCTATTATATCACATGTTTATATAGCTATATCACATGTTTATATAGGTGTTTCTTTGTAATTGTGAGCTTGCTAGGAACATATCGTCCTCCTGATTTAAGTTTACGGCATCAGACTCACATTACAGTCGGTCAAAGTTGAAGGGAAGATAGGAGACTCGAATACTAATCGACCGCATTGAGGATGGTTTTCCTGCAGGTGTGATTTTTTTTTTCCACGCCGTGTCTTTCCCTTCCTCGCTCCACACTTTAGTAGATGCATTTCCTCGACTATACTTGTCTTATCCTTGCCCCTAATTCAATTTTTTGGGGGTTTTTCACTGCGTTTTACTACTATTCGGAGATACCAAAAAATAATCAAATTCAGCGGGTAGGGGTTAATGGAGAGTGGGAAATCATTTAAGAAGAAACGCCCTCAGTACACTCTGCTTGGATTTGAACCCCGTTTTCTTCACTGACAAACCATACTAGAGCAATTTGACGTTTAGTCAAGTTTATTTTGGTACCCATCGATGCAAGTGGTTACATATTTAATAATCCTTGCTTTAAGCTCACTAGAAAGAGATGCATGCTAAAAATGTGTTTGTAAAATATCCATCCACATTTAAACTTTCCTAGTAGATATTTGTTTTTTGGCTGTGAAAGTAATAGTTGATATCTACACAGGTGAACACGTGTACTAAAGCGTCAGTATCGTTTAGTTTGCGGTGATGGAATGGTTGGGGTTCGAGATCAATCTGGGTGGGTGTCTGAGAGGTTTTTTTCTAAACAGTTTCCCACTTTCTCTTTTCGCGAATTCAACTACATTTCCTATAAATTATACCTTCACAACTACTTCTAAATTTGCATTTTTATATGGATTGTTCGGACCTAAAGCGGCGCGGAAGAAACCACAGGGTTGGGCTAAATTAAACTTTTCCTCCTAACCGTACATAAATAATACATACCATTTGAACCCAAACAAAATAATATTGAGTTAAAAAATAGTTGTTGTCATAGAAAATTTGCAGACTTTACTATTCGTAAGGTGTTATTCATTTAAATATTATGACGTTATCAAGTACTAAACACATTTGTCGACTTAATTATTGGATATAAACGCTATTACCGTATCATACTTGCTTGGTTGTATGACAAACGCAACAACTAAATCCAAGTCCATTAATTCGCGTAACTTCGAAAATGAAAACCTTCCATTTTTATATTAATACATTTTGGTTCATTTCCTACTGACCTTGTTTAAAAGAGGAAAGAAACATAAATAACATCACAAAAGGGAGAAAGGATTATTGGAAAAATATGTAAGAAACAGATAGAAAACAACCGATAGAAAATGACAAAGAGTAACTTATCTATGGGTTGAACAACTATCCCCAAGTTAAGACTATAGTGGTCAGGCCATTCTTCTATGGGCACTATGCCACCCCTTCCACTCTCATCCCCTAGACGTGACTGAGAGTGAACTGTCAAGCAAGGGGGATGGATGGACGGACATTGTCCGGCACCATCCCCTTAGCCAAACAACCCTTATACGCACGCAGTATGCAGTAATGGAGTTTTCATCCTAGAAACATTTCAGAGTCTCTGCATAAGAAATAAGATGGGATTTTCTTCCAGAACTCCCCTCAACCCCTTTACCCCCTCCTCCCGCCACTGTTCTACCCTCGACCATTGCGACACTATCATACAAAGGGGGTGTATGTAATAGGAGATTCTGAAGCCCTTCGTGATATTGCATAATCAGATATGCTCACATGTTTATATGGATGTTACTTTGAAAAATGATGAATAATTTAAGCAGAGTTATAAGAGTTTGTAATCAAATTTTGCAACTGTGAGTCTATTATTTTGCATTGTTTTAAGTAGAACATAATATACAGCAGCCCAATTTTTTAGGTAATACAAACTTTTTTCTAGCAAACATTGATAACATTTTGAAACTTCATTGGTTTTATTTAATAAGTTTTGATAATATATAGATATCTAAGAAATGCACGAGGAAAAACTCGTATGGATAGAGTCAATAATGAATGGGTGCTGAAGGAGTGTGGTTTGAAAGCGAATCCAATAGATCATTGTGAAAGAAGCACCTTAAGTTGGTTTGGAAATGTTGAGAGGATGAGTGTGAATCGAGTGATGAATCAAATATTACATGAAGGTAGATTGAGTGTGTGGATCAAAAGGAAGGGGTAGGCCATGTAAGACGTGTTTAAATGGTGTAGACGAGTGTGTGGAAAAGAAAAAGATTAAGGGCTTTAAGAATAAAAGAGCATGTATGACTCGGTGTATGGATGTTGTTGAAGCGAAGGGAGTATGCAAGGATAGAGAAGTGTGGAGAAAGTTAGTGAGGTTGTAATAAGTATGGAGTTGTTGGTTTTTGAGATATACGAACAGTTTCTTGTCTACCCCGTAAGGGAACCGCGTGTTTAGGATGTATGATAATATCTATCAAAAGTGACAGCTGCAGATCACATGACCTGACATAATATGAATGTGAAAGTAGACTTAGCAAATTTTCAGGTAAAGTTGTTGTCCTTATGAAAACTGGATTGCAGCAATGTCGTGTCTTTAAGGTTGTATTAATATCTTAGTTTCCATTTATACTTGGAATGAAAACTTATACAAAGATTAGCATTATTGTAACAGGTTATCTACAGCTCGTGATGAAGCTATGGATTTTTTTTTTGTCAGGGAAATATCATTATTCATTGCTACTCATGAATATTGTGAATCATGGTAAACATTTTAGTAAGAATAATATTTTATAATATATATATTTTATAATATATATATATTTATATATATATATAAATATATATATAAATATATATATAAATATATATATATTTATATATATTTTTATATATATATAAATATATATATATTTATATATATATATATTTATATATATTTATATATCGATACACACACACACATATATGTTAATATACTCTCCTATTATATTTTTTTATGAATTGCGTCTCACTTATTGTTCGAGTTATCCGCATATTTACAGAGGGGGTAGATATAAGGAAGGTAGAATTTAAAGGAAAAATACTTCATTTTCCTGGAGAGAGAGTGGTAAACCAATTAGTAAAACTATATTCATTACATCCAGATTCTAAACCAGATCTCCTGATAATCAGCCATCCCGTCTATTACGAGAGTCGCGCCTCAGTCCATAAGATCATCGAAGTGGACTATGATAATATTATTAGAATGGGTACTATTTTTTGGATTTTATTTTCAGTATTTCATACATCAAATAAGACAGTCAAAATAATTTAAAGGTTTATTATTTGTCAAGTGTAGGTATTTTCTAACAGCTCCCCTCAATCCTCCACTCGTCACCTAACATAATATTTGCTTGTTATATATATATATTATATAACAGTCTCTAGGCACCGCCTCCCCCCACTTAACCCCTCATATACTTAGAATGTCACTATGGAACCTTTCCTGTTAAAATGTTCATGTCTGGATATTATTGAGAAGTGAGAAAATCAAAGAAATAAGACATGTGGACATTCTTAACGATGATCCCGGTTTGAGGAGGATATACATTTAGCAGTCTTATGATTGAATAGCTTTTTTAAGATTTTGAAAGTGTTGTTTAAACAGGAAGACTTTGTTTGAACATATGTATGAACTAAAATATGCTGGTATAAGGATGAGTAACGTTCATTTATCGTACTAATCTTCAACTACTGCTTTCCTCACATCTCTGAAAACCATGTTTCCAACAATATTATTGTTTTTTATTAATACAGCTGGTGGAAACAATAAGTTTTCAACATCTAGTGGAAGTTTTAAACATAGAGTACCGGTATTAAATATTTATTGTTGCTCTTTTTAATTTGTTAATTTGCTATGTTCCAATGGGTACACGATTCCAAGACTATTGGGCACTTTGGGTAATTTTTATATATATATTAACAAATGTATGCCCGTGTCGTTTTTTTTAAATAACTTATTTATGAACTTATTTTTTTAATTTTTGGTTGAAATAATAAGAGGTAAAATTCTTAATTCGAGGAAGAATTTTACTATCTTCAAGCAATGCCGTATCTGTTGAACTATCGTGTACCAACACTGTGGTTACATGTTTTACAATTTGACTGTAATGCGTATTTGAGGTATGGTTGACTGATACCCGCGCGACAAGGTGTACGGGTTGGATGTCATCAAATACTTTTGAAATAAATAGTAGATTGGAAAGAGGCGAAATAAGGACGATAATTTAGAGACTACTTCGAACAACAAATTATTTTATATGTTTAGTGAGTTTAATGATTTAGGAACAAATTTATATATCAATATTAGAGTGGGAATATGGAAAAAAATATAGTCGATAAATGCATGCTTTTACTCGGCCAGTAAGTTTTTTACGTCTCGACTGCTTTCAAAGAATGTAAAACTCATAATATTCAAAACAATAATTTTACCGGTTGTTCTTTATGGTGCGAAACATACTGAGACATACCCACCACAGACAAACAAATGCAAATCGGTGGAGTTAAAATGAGATCTCGTTTCATTCGTTCAATAAATTAAACCACGTGATTATGGATTATGCTATTATTTGCTTTTACACTTTATCAATATTTGCTAGATCGCTTATACATAGATCCTAATACACGAGCGCGCAATCTAAAGTTCCCAACCCAACTTGTCCCCCCCGTCATCTAAATAAACGCGGGACTCCCAAAATCATGGGCCTCAAAGGGCGACCCTGCGAGATGGAGCGGCCACGTGACACATTCTAGAAACTATTTCTGTGTAGCTGTTCCTGAACAGAAATTCGTTACGGAAATAGATTATTTAATTCCAATACTTGGGTAAAAACTCTTGGAAATGTCAATCACGCAACATAAATTTTGAAATTATTTGCTAGACAATAGCTAAGATGGTGGAAGTTTGGATGAATTATTTGGTGATCAAACAAATTGGAGAGTTTTAAAATGAATTTAATAGAGTCGCTTCGTTGACGTCATGGTCTAACACGCTACTCTTGAAGTAGTATAGACTGCCGATGACGGGAATATCGAGGTTCAAATCTCTTTTGGATGTACTAAGAGTGTTTAAAAAAATAGTCTTCCACTCTCCCGCTACGCAAATGGGGGTACACTTTATCTAAATATAACCTTCCTAATCCATTAAACCATTAGAGTATTAAGTACATAAGCGAACAACCTGAACGGGTAGTAAGACGCAGTGCTTAAAAAAAAGGGGGGTTCCACGTAATTTTCTTGAACTTGAAGAGGCTTTCGAGTTAAGTGGAAATAAATGTATCAAATTTAAGTGAATGCCTTTACGACATGAGAGAACCTACTAGCTATAATATCTGCTAGTTATTTTCCTTTTATCCTTATTAAACACACACGCTATACATTTTACCTACACAAACGTAACAGAATGAAACTAAACAAAATAGCTAGTAGTTAACTCCATGGCATCAGGTCACAATAATGTCATATTGTTGTTAGTACTCATATTGTTTGAAATGGTTGGAAGCTTCGGTGGCCGCATGGTCTAAGGCGCTACTCTCAAAGTAGATTAGCCTGCCAATGATGGGGAAACCAAGGTTCGAGTATCGATCGGTTGTACTGAGGGTTTTTTCCTAAATGGTTTTCACTCTCTCTCTCTCTCTGCACGCAAATGTGGTTACACTTCCTCAAAACATAACCTTTTATCCTTAAAACCATTAGCGTAATTTGTATATAAGCGTATAACCCGAACGGGAAGTAAGACGCGGTGCTAAATAAAGTATCTTTAATATCAATTTTCAAAATAATACAATTTGGCGCAATTTATTTAAAATAGTCACAAAGAACGGGGCTGTTGTGCACACATAGCAATGCAACATAGACATTCTAACGGGTGATCACATGGCTGACGTTTGAATCTCGGCTGGGTGCACTAAAGGGTGTTTTTCCGTACTTGATTTAGCAACGTGGTTTCCTCCTTCCCTCTCCACGCTAATGTTGGTCCATTTTCTTCAAATCACCCTCCTAAATGCTTTTACTTAAATAATCTTAGTGCTTAGGGTACTAATAAAACAAAATCTTATAAATTATAAATTCCAAAAGCATAACAAGATTACTAGATGTATTCAACAAATTAATCTACGGCTGTCTGGATGAGAGTTCCTCATGAGCCAATGAGTGATCAACATCTTTCTTAACATAGCATGGCTCTTCAATGTTTTTGATGCTATCCTGGGTCGATTACCCAGTCCACGTTCTCCTGGATGGAAGAGTTTATTGGACCCACTTCCTTGTTGTAGGACTACTCAAATCTCCGGAAATGATCCTTGATATCTTTTAATCTTTATATCGTTCATATATATTACGTCTGAGGGTGTATAAAAATTGATTCTCTAGTCCTTGTTCAGAATTGCCTTCATATGTTTAGTGTTTTATTTACCCATATCAGCGAGTGCTTGTTCCAAGGCACCAAACTCGTCTTGTCCGGTTAGCTGGTGATGGGAAATGTTGGAGTTGGAATCTCGGTTGGGTACACTGACAGTGGCTTCCCAAACGTGATATGTCCATGTTTTTTTAATCCTCCAGTCAAGAAAGTTATGTTGCATTTCATTTTAAAAACCACCTTAAACCCTACCAATAGATAGAGGCATGAATTGGTTAAATAATTTTATATATATATATATGTATGTACACACAACAATAGGAGTTCATTGATATATATATATAACACAAGAAGAGTTCATAATTATATATATATATACAACAAGAGGAGTTCATAATTATATATATACAACAAGAGGAGGTCATAATGTTATATATATACATACAACAAGAGGAGTTCATTGGTATATATATATATAATTATGAACTCTTGTATATATATATATATATCATTATGAACTCCTCTTATATATATATATAAAATTATGAACTCCTCTTGTTATATATATAATTATGAACTCCTCTTGTTTTATATATATATATCAATGAACTCCTATTGTTGTATATATATATATAATTATGAACTCCTCTTGTTGTATATATATAATTATGAACTCCTCTTGTTGTATATATATAATTATGAACTCCTCTTGTTGTATTGTGTATATATATATATATATATATATATATATATATATATATATATATNCAATGAATTCCTTGTTCCAATTTGATATTTATAGAATAATTCTGGTAGGAAGTACCATACATAAAGCTACTAAATTTACTTAAACATATATTTATAGGTCAACACATGTGATCAGCAGCTGTCACTTTTTATGTATCATATAAATACCCATAAAATAATGCTAATAATATAATAAAATATTTTCAATGTTGAATCCCAAAAAATATTTATGTATTTTCTAAAAGGTTCTTCCTACGAGAATCCCACTATGGATGCCTATATATACCGTTTTGGATGTCAGATATATATAATACAAAATATATTAAGAAAATGAGTCGTGTGGCATTGACACCACTTTCATTTGATTTAAATTATTAACTAAATAGATTTGTACCCAATATTACATTGAATGATAAAAATAGGTAATGATTCAGTAGAAATCCAACAAAAATGTCACGTACTTATACACTTTTATTTAAAATGTTTTTGCTTCTAAAAATTAACATTTTTTGTCCACAAAGTGTGAATTTGTTTTTGTGCTTCGTGTATATTACCACTCTTCTGAGATATTCACAGTAATTAGTTAAGAATCATGAAGGTATAATTTGAAGATACCTTCCTAAATTTGCGTGGAGATAGGGTGGGTTTTATCCTCAATATTTTCCCCCTCTATGTACAGATGACCGGAGTTCTAACCCCACCTTCTCTACCACAAGCAAACCAAAGTAGATGAGGCTGGCTCCTTGGCCCGCGTACCCACCGAAGCGGGTGTGAGGAAGTTAGAAAAACCCACGAAAAAAAAATGTTTCACAGTGTAATGTTCAACAAAATATGTGTTTTATAAATGAAACATGTTTTCAGAACTGTTTATGGCACTCTTAAAAAAAGTGACATTAATCCTTGTTTTCTCGATGTGTCCTTTTATCGAGGTAACATCGCCCGCCCCTCCCCCCTTCACCCTGCCAACCAAGTGTACCCGCCGGCCTCTAATACGCGCGTGATAGCCGAGTCCGCGGGGGAGAAAACGGAAATGCAGTGGAAAATACATTTTCCCATTATAATTTATGAGCTCCGCGAAACAGTTTAATGAGTTTAAAAGCCCGGGCCCATTCGCAATAAAGCTAACAGCGAGCGTCCAGTTCCACGCGGGGGTCGACTTGATATGTGTGTGTGTGTGGGTGGGTGGGGGTAATGACTGGTGTTTCAGACCTAAACATGTCGGGGAATCGCTCTTAGTCACCACCAGACCCGGAGAGAAACTCACTTTTGGGGATTTTAACCCCCTTCCCATTAGGCAACGTGCAACAGTGACAACAGTCCAATTTTCTTAGGAAGGGCTGGAGAATTTACTAAATCAATGTTTACATATTCATACGTCATGTGATCTGCAGCTTTTGATAGATATAATCAATACCTATGAAATAAAATGTTATCAATTTTGACCTAAAAAATACATATTTGGTATTTTATTTTTTAAAAAAACTTCCTATAAACATTAAACTAGCAGTCTTATAGTTAATTCACGGTAATTTTGACTTATTTTTGTTGAAAGTTATCATAAATCAGTCCCATACTCCCGGCAAATATGTCTTGTTACTTTCACAAGTGAAGTCAGTTTACATCATTGGCCAACGTAACAAACAACACATATTTGCCAAGCGGCTGAATAGGGAACTAGTTTTTAGTAACTTTGAACAGTCAGAGAAAGCGAACATTTCTGGTTAGGAGCAATACTTTTACTGATTATATTATGGCCTGGTGATGCGTCTAGAAAGAGACAACCTGTGGATCTGCCAAGCTCAAAGCTGCAAATAATCTTGATAAAAGCTTAAACATATTTGCAGTAAAATATTAATATAGAAAGCACTGATAATGCTTCTAATGCATAGACAACATTTCAACACAAGGCTAATTAATAACTTTGTATTCAAAAGATGTAACTAAACGTGATCATAACATTCCTATTCAGAAAAAGTTGGTAATTAATGGCTTTGACGCATTGTATGCCTCCCTCTTACCCCGCAAATGTAAGTTTCAGGGTGCGCCACAGCCTTGGCCACTAAGCAACACCATTGGCCGGCAACCTTTCGGTACCACAATCGACTCACGGTAATCGGGGAAACGATGGATAATCGTCTTTCCGCTCTATTATTTTTATCCACGCATCTTATATTTATGTCTTAAATTCAACCTCTCCTGAAATACTTATGTCCATACCTTCCAAAAAAAATTATGGAATAAATTAATCTTTACTTTACTTTACTTTACTACATTCATCTGTCTCCAGCCTATGTATGGTCCGGGTCAGTTTTTTATTCAATTCATATATTTTTCCACTACCTGCTTTCTCGGCCTGTCATAGCTTCATATGCCTTATAAACTATCTTAAGACTAGGACAAGTACAACATCCAGTCCCCGGCCGTTAATTTATCACCATGAAAGGGTTAACCCACATTTCACCATTGATAAACTTTCGGCCATGCCGGGAATCTAACCTGGGACCCTTAGGTCACTATATAGACATTCTATCGACTGAGCTATGGTGTCGGATTAAGAATAAATAACACTGTCATTTTTATATTAAACTGTTTAACTTACTTATAAAATTACCAACTATGGACGATAAAGGTTATTTTGGTCACATTAATATGTTATTTGAAAGTGCTTGGTATATTTGCGAGTTTAGAAGACTCGAAGATAAACTTTTAATGACGATGCAGCTTTATTACGCGATCGACTGAAAATTCACGTGAGATTGACCGGTCGATAGTGACTGACCAGTTTCCGACCCTTGAACTACACCATAGTCTATAGTGGAACTAATCAATGCTACCTTTTAGTGTAAAACGGACGTAATTAGAGATATTGAAGGAAAACCTACTGGAGCTTTACTATATTTCCCAACATATGTGGTGAGCAAGTCCAACCCTTAATTTCCCAAACCTTTTATCGTCCGCCTTACTACCAACATTCTCTTCTTTCGTTTAAAATTCTGCAATTCTAAAAAGTGAAACTTATGAGCTCAAGAGCAAGCGAACATAAACGCTTATTATGCTAAGCTTGACACACTTTCTTTATTTTATGTTTTATATTCTCTCTCTTGCATGCAATACATTATAGGAGCTTATTTCCGTTTAATAAACCGTACTTTAATTAAACGTCCTTTTAATAAAATGGCTGTCACATTTTTTTACCCTCTCTTTTCCTCGCAACTTATAAATAAAAAAAAACTAAAAACCTTTAAAGCGCACTTCCATCACTTTTCTGAGGCTTCGTTCTTACAGTCACACATTTTACTAAGTGCGAAAAGGAAACATGTTGCACTTTTATTGAAGAGAGCTAGAATATTGTCCCACTATGTTAGAAAAGTAGTTTGATAGATCTAATCTATGAGACCCGGGTTTGGATCTAAGAATTTTGGCTAGGCCTTTTACCTAGCCCTGAGGTTCAGCATTTAGCAATAAGTGAGCAGTCCTAGGTTAACTAATTTATTTATTTTAAAAAATTACATATTCTTATGTCTAGAAAGTTTACGTTAAGTACTCCAATAAAATAGGAAATCGTTAAATGAATTTTGGCTTCGGATTAGGACAGAATTTCCAACAATTTCTGAAATGACCCTAAACATACTTCTACCATTTTGTACTTCGTATCGATGCGAAGCGACGTTATCAGCATTGACAGTTATAAAATCAAAATATCTATCAACTCAGAAAAAACGTTGATTATGCTCTACGTCCTGCAGTATCAAATATTCAGCCAATATTTAATTCTTTATGTAAAAATAAACAAGCATATCGATCTCAATACCATGAAAAATTTGCTTTCGTCTTTAATAAATGGTAAAATAACATGTGATTTATTTCCAGTAAATGTTTGATTTGTGTACCTATTTTATATACCTATACAATCTGGGTCACGTAAAAATCTCTTGGGTGAAAATGGGTCGTGAGTGGAAAAAGTTTAAGAAGCCCTGGTCTAGGGCATCACTCTCGTGTTAGCCTAGACCAGGGCTGTCCAACTTTAAGTTAGCTAAGGGCCTCATTTTATATTCCTAGACAGTGTGAGGGCCGCACACGTGGAAATTAGGCCTATACACTATTAATTTTTTTTTTAGTTAATACTCTTAAACAGAAAATCTTTTAAGCCCTGGATAATTTTTTTTTTTTAGCTTTTCTAGTGCTTTGTGGGTTGAAAAATATGCTGTCTAGGGCCACATGCGGCCCGCAGGCCACCAGTTAGACAGGCCTGGCCTAGACTGCCGATGGCAAGAAGATCAGGGCTATAATCCCGGTCGGGTGTACTGAGCATGATTTTAAAAAAATGTTTTCCACTCTCTCACGCGCAAATGTGGGTACACTCACTCTAAATTCAACCTGTCTCATCCCTAACTCATTAGCTTGATTAGTACATATAGTATAACTTGAACTGATGATAAGACGCGGTGATAAAAAATGATTATACAATTATAACTTACATAGGAAATAATATGAATATTAAGAATTATTAATAAATAATAAGACCATGTTAAGTGAATGGTAAGTTTTTTTTAAAACACATTCAATGCTGATGTCACTAACTACTTAACATAATGGTATAGGGGGAGAAGAGAAACTTGGTACAAGCGCACCTGCATTAGTTTGACAAGAGAATGACAACATTACGGCACTAAATCAAATGGGGCAAACCATCTTCAGAGCCCCAAGACGGAATTATTTATTTCTCTACTTTTGTACATTGAGTCTTACTACTCGTAAGGCTATCCGCATATCAACCCTAGTTGGGCAGGGATTATAAAGGTAGAATTTTAGAGGAAATGTATCTGAATTTGCGTGGAGAAAGATAACAAAATTAGAGAAAAGCCATCGTCAGTAAACCCGGTTAGAGTTCATAAAACTAGACCACTAAAGGTTAACACCTATCTCGCTTGCCCACACTTGCAGGTCAGCTGGAATTCAAACCGAGACCTCCCCGTCATTGGCGATAAAGTTTGTTGCAAGTATGACGTCTTAAGATAAATTCTCCAAATCTGCGCTTACATATACTAACTTAAAATTCTTATTATATTTTAACATCTTGTAATTTTGTTACTAAAGGGGAATGAAGTAGTTTGATCTTATTTAATTAGTACATTCATTCAACATATTTAGAGGGTTATTTTTTATGATGTTGAGATTTATTATTTTTAAAGATTATGGATAACATACCAACTAAACATGATCATAAAACGAGCATGCTTTATCAACAAATACTCATTTATTTAAATATTGGACAAGCAAATATGTCAGCAAAAGGAATCATAGTTATTTAAATATATTACTAAATTGTACGTTGCTCGGGCTCGCATGAATAATACCAATATACCCGGCTCAAATACCGGTACCTAACCAAAACCAAATTGCGCCAAGGACCCAAAAGTACCCCCCAGACCAGGCCCGAAGGGAGCCAACGGCACATTGGAAAACCAACTTAAACAAGAAAAGTGGTATATGAACACTCGAACTGTTTATATAACCTTGTCAATTATAGCAATACATAATATACATTTTAAAACGAGCAATCATAACAATACATGATATATATTTAAATACCAGCAAGCATAAACATACATATTTATTTAAAAATTAGCAATCATAAAAATACATATTTATTTAAAAGCTGACAATCATAACTATATATATGTATATATAATATATTTTAAAACTGGCAATCATAACTATATATATCTATATTTAAAAACCAAAATCATAACAATACATATTATATATTTAAAAAGTTACCATCATAACAATACATGTATAATATATTTAAAAACTAACAAAACAGGTCAGGTTAGGTTAAGTTAGGCTAAGTTAGGTTACGTTAAGTTAGAGCATGGGGCTATGCGGCTAGAGTTTTTTTTACCATTGGTGTGTGTTTATTTCGGACCACCTCTTCTACCTCAACTGGACTTGGTGCAATTAGGGCTCGCTCCTTTGCTCATTCTACCCCAGGAGGGTGGTAAGACTCGGTGAAAAAAACACTTTCTAAATAAACTGACAGTTGGACAAATGTACAAGGGCGTCATTCTCGAAGTATACTGAATTTTAGGGGATGGATATCTCGAGGTAGGAATCTCGGTCGGATGCATTGGGGATGTTTTTTCCATCTACTCTCCACGCCAATACGGTTGCTTTTCCTCCTAAACTACATTTCTCACCCCTAGCCGTTAAATATCACATTGGCTAATACGTATAAACCAAACAAACACTAAAGAGGGGTCAGGTATATAAGGGTGGGTTTTTCCTAAATAGTTTATCTCCCTCCCCCCTCACGCTAATTCTGGTACACTTCCTATAAACTCTACCTTCCTCATGCCTACTTTAGTTTAAATATTCGGATGAGCCGGATGGGTAGTAAAATGCGAATCACAACCAAAGAAATAATTAAATCATGCCATTTTAATTTTTAAAAACCATACTCAATGTTAAAAGATGTAGCTCTAAAATATGTATTGTATATTTAATTTTGTTTATTTTATAATATCGGTCATGTTCCTTTGAATAAAATATTTCCCCCCCCCTCGAAGTTATGTATTTAAAAATGATGTCATAAAATGATTTGTGTAGTTTTCCGTTTTATTTCCTAAATTTGAGGATGTATTCAATCTACAGTCAATTCGGCATTGGAGTGTAGGTAAGTGACAGCTAGTAAAAGTTAAAAGAGCTACTCTCATGCATTCATTCGCCAAGCCACATGACATGAAAGACCATATGTTGAGCTACTGTTACTTTTGACAGTCAAAACTTTCACAACAAACAATTTATTTATATTATTGTTCTTTTCTTCAAAGCGTTTATGCATGATTAAAATACGTACTTATGAAAATAACTGTTTGGATGTTTATTTTTTGTGGAAACGGCTTCTTTGGTTTACCTAAAAATGCTTTACAAACGAGAGCTATCAACTTGTTGCCTTCATCAACTTTGAAATCAATTTCTATAATGGCAGAGCTCCGTTTTTAAATCTTATTTTTCATTTTTTTAAACACTTAAATTAACGTAGACTGTAGTCAATTATTATATTATTAAAAACAATAATATAAAAACATGTTTATATTAAAATGTTATGTTGCACGTAATGACCTTGCATTATGTTTGCCAACACAGATAAACTATTTGTTTTAATTACAATATAGGGTTAACGTATTTATCTTTGAATGGATATTAGTGTTTATATAATAATGGTGTAATTTTAGGGATACATTTTGTTCATGTTGTAAAACTAATCAAATATCGCTTGATTCACGATTGTTGATTTAAAGTTATGTTTCAACACTGTGTGTTTTGACACAATTATAAAGTCACTAGAGGCTTGAACACTCAGATTATGTACTATGATACAGTTAAAATATAATGTATTATTTTACACACTTTATTTATAATATACTGGAAAAATAAATTTTGAAGATTGTAAACCATGGTTTAGTTCATAAAATAATGTGGAAAAAACACTTACTCAGCTTATTTTTAAGTTAATAATCCAAAATATTTAATAAAAATATAATTAGAATATTTCAATAAACTTTGGATCTAATTTATTTTAGTGTATATTTGAATTTTATCTCCTTACCTCAGCCGTTAGCCCACCAGCCTATTGAACTAAGGGTCTTAAGTTCGTTTCTTGGCACTGTCGAAAAATGTACCATTGGTATAATTGGGAAGTTGAGTTTGGGGGACCAGGTACGATGCCTGTTTTAGGATCGAGCTAGTTTGTTAATCGTTTACTGTTAAAATTTATTGGAGCAGAATGCGCCATTAAAATTCTAACGGGTTCATATTTATATAGTGAATGTACATACAGGTGTTAAATAAAAACTTATTTTATTTGTTGGTCATCTTAATATTTTAACCAAGACCTTCGGCTTTTGTCCGATTTTTCTTCTACACCAATGGAACATAGGGACTTGTGTCTTTAAGTTTCTTTGTTAGCATTAATCAACAACCAGGTTAATTAGTTTGGGTTTAATTTAGTAATTATGAGAGGCGGTAAGCGAGAAACGACGCGTATTACGCCTTACTTCTTTAACTTGCTGCCTCCCACTTGCCTTTCTTTGTTACTTTTTTTTATTGCCCTCTTCATTCTCCACTTTATTCCGTCATTGTGTTCTCTCATTATTTTTTTCCCCCTTTTTCTTTGATAAATATCATTAATGTTTCTCTTAAATGTAATTCAAAGTTACTTACGTATAAAAAAGAACGTGCGGTGTTTGAGTGGAATCTTTAAGTGGACGAACTTACACGCATGCGCGCGTCGCTCCGTTTTACATTTTAAATACTCACAATCTGTAAAGTAAATAAATATATGCGCTCCAGTTCAAATGTTTACTGTTCCTAATCTTATCTTATCTTTTACATATATTATATTTATAGTTTATATGTTGTATGAAGAGAAAGTAAGTATGTGTGGGTGGGTGTGTCCGGAAAAATATTATCCACTTGTATATGGGCTAGAAAACTTAAACTTGGCAGGGACTACTACAAATAACCAAACGTCTGATAGTTTCAAATTTTAAAATAAGACTGTGGGGAAGAGAAAACACAATTTTGGTGAGATATAAAACTAAAATTTGCCAGGAATTTACTGGGATCATTATGAGATTATTCCAAATACCTGAATTATTCTTTTTTTTTTATGTTTTTCAAAATATTATTGGTGAAATAAAGAGTTTCAATATTTCCAAAATGTATATATAAAAAACTACATCTTATGTGCTGGAAGATTTAAATTTGTCAGGAAGGTTTAAGAGCCGCCCCTAAAACCACGAAAAAAAATTTTCTAATTCTAAAATAGGACTGTGTGAAAATTGGGGGAGGTGGGTGAGGGGGGTCGTATAAACAGAAAACCACGCCACTTTTAGTGAGATAGAAAATTAATATTTGCCAATAATGTGGTGCGATTACTGCAAATACCTAAATCATTATTAAATATTTGAAATTCTGAGTTGTGGGTTAGTTAAATGGGGAGGTTTTCAAAATGTCCAAGACTCGTACAAAAAACTACTTATTAATGTGGTGGAAGATTTAAATTGGTCAGAAAGGTTTAATAGCCACACCAAAAACCCTGGGGAAAAAATTCAAATGAAGAATCTGAAAATGGGGGTTGGAAAAGTTCACGCCTCCCCTTCCCCCCTTTTAAAATTTCCAGAGTTAATAGAATTAAGCTCTTCCCGTGTGGTAGAAAATTTAAATATTTTAAATATATACACATATGTAGAGAAGCAAGCAGGTAAAAGGACCAACCCATAAATCCAGTAAAGTCTATATATGGGAGATTTCAAAAAAGTTTTTCGGGAAATTGGGAGGTGGGGGTTATAAAATATACATAGACAAATCACATTTGGTGAGGCAGAACATTGAAATTTGTCATGCAGATAGAGGTACTAATCCATGTAATCAATAAAGTCTTAAAATAAGAAATTTCAAAGTTGAAATTGATGAAATGAAGGAGAGAGGATTCAACATTTTCAAAACTAATTGAATCAACTACTTCAAAATTCAGCAGAAAGTTAAATATACCACTCTAAATAACCAAAAGAGTGTGATAATTTCAAATTAAAATGTAACTCCGGGAAATAAAGTATTAAAAGAAAACAAAACTTATATGTGGAATGGAAAAGAAATTTCCAGGAATGTAGTGGAATTACTCTAAATATCCAAATATGTTTAAATAATTGAATTTTTTTTTCAAGTGGGGGCTTGATAAATGGGGCTGCGGGTGTTTAGAAATTTTCAAAGCTTATCTATATGTATATAATATAAGCATACACACACACATATATATATATTTGTCGTGACCCTACCCCCAATGGGATTTTTCTGTCAGGATAGCTTGCGGGAGGAGCAAGGTTGCAAGCATGGTAGTTGTGTGGGTTCGAAATAATATGTAGATTTGCGAATTTTGTTTTAATAATAGATACTAAAAGATAATACGAAAATGTGATGTTGGTCGTAAAATAAAAAGAATGGACATCCATGCTTGTGTAAGAACTGGCTTAGCTTGTGAATACTCGTACTTAGACTGACCAAGTTGACTGTTACTATGCGGTGCTTCTACCAAACTCGATTCCGGGACCCTAGGCTTCGACGATGCCCTCTATGTATCAGTACTATGGATGACCCAAAGATGTCGTCTGTATCGATAAGTAGGGATGTGAAAAAAATATCGATACTTTACTAATATCAATATTTTCCTTTCGATACTAGTATTTTTGCTCGATACTTTTACTGATATTAGTACTCACACTCCGGTATCGGATCAGTATCGAAATAAACAACCTTTTTGTTATCTTCACTTATGCTTGGATTAAATGTTTATTATGGTTAAAGAAGGGTACAAAATAGATTGAAAAAATATATTACTAATTGTATTAAGTTATTAAATAACTATCCATCAGCTACATTTTCATAGACATTTTGAAAGCTGATATGGTAAAACATTTTATAGTATCCATTATACAATATTATCTATCATAGCTTCCAAGTTCCAACACATAACATAGAAGCGGTAGTCCTAAATATACTATAATATGGTTAAATTATTTAAATAAATATAAAAATACAATTATTATTATTACTATGCAAAAGTTGAAATTATTACTTGATAAGAAAAAATATTTCTCCAGATTAAAATTTCGATACCGATACTTACTGTTATTGATACTTTTATTTTGATACCACATATCTATCGATAAGGCGTCAGACAGAGTGACCGCCCGCAAAATAGATGGAATTGTGACGCCCCGTTGCCAAAAAGTCAAGGTCTTTTATACCACGATATGTATGGCCCCTTTTCGGCCTCACTAGTTTACACATTGTTATGATTTGTCAGCGTTCGGCTGCAACCTCTCAAGTATGTTACTTCATACATGCTAAGCAAGCAATTATAGCACTTACGTTCAATCGAGCTATGTAAGTCAATACAAACATTCAAATATTGCTCGGAGGATATGATGTATATATATATATATATAATTAACAGTTTGGATTTTATAAGTATGGGGTTTTGAAATGGTAGGGGGAGGGGAAACTGAATATTGGAATTTCCGAAACTTATATAAAAAACTACCTCTCACTGTGGTAGAGATTGAAATTTATCAGGCAGGTATGTAGTTAGTTATAAGCTCCACTTCAAACACTCTGAAAACCAATTAAATTTAAAACTGAAGGTTCGGGAAATGGGAAGGGGGCATCATACCAAAAATTTTAATATTTACTTTCGTGTATAGGGACAAACCCAAATAATCAGAAAAGTTAGAAATTTTATAAATTTTAAACAAGGGTTGGTGAATTGGAAGGGGAGTGGGAAATAGAAGGAGGTGATGTTTCAAAGCATGTAGAAAAAACTTTTTGGCGCGATATGAAATTGATATATTTGCTAGTTACAAATCACCCCAGATATTAAGAAAATCATTAAAATTTGTTCCAAAAAATATGGGGCTCAAAATTTCACTCTTTTAGAAAAATAAAGCTTTGTGTGGTATAAAATCGAAATATGGCAGTTAATTGTAGGGACCAATATGGATCATCTATAACAGTCCAACATTTCATCTATACTGTTTGCTGAACTATGACGCTTCTTTTTTCAAATTTTTGTTCAGTTGCAATGTATATTTCTTAGTTTTACTTTTCTTAAGATCGCTTTTAGGCAAATATAGCACATTAATTTAGATTATATCCCTATTTTACATTATGCTATAGTCAAACTCCCTATTTTCCACGTTTAGTCACATAATTTAAAATATTAAAGGATTAAAAAAAATTTAATTAAGATTTGGTCAGTTTTTGTTTGGTAGATTTTAAATTTTAAAAAAATAACAAAGCCACTTATTTGTTGATTCCACGTGCGAAGAACAGACACACCAGCTACTTAAAACATATATAATTCACTTTAAAAAAATTAGTTTAATGATTTATTGACATCCATAGGGTATTGTCGGTATGACGCAGCCATCTCCATTAGTTTGCTTACTGTCTATATGTTGCTTTCTCACCACACGTTTAGTTGTGACATTGACCGTATGTTGCATTCTCGTCACCGCGTGCTGCCACCTGTGCTATTCATTCTCTTCGCCCCCAGTGCAAACCTGACAATATTTTGAGTGCCACGCGTTTATTAGTCGCACGTATTGGTAGTTTACATCAGTGGATTAATTTAAATACTTGGCATTACCTATTCGCACGAAAATAAACAGATGAAACATGTATGATCGCTTTATATATCAGCCTTACCTGATAAATAGCTGCAATCTATTTTTAAGAACAAACACTAACTTTAAAACCCAATTAAGCGTAATTATGTATCTTAATAAATAACTCCGTACTTTTCTTTTGTTTCAAAAAAATCTCTTCGTACACAACTATACTCTACATTCTTATTAGTAAAAAAAAATGTGTTATTATTTATTTATTTTTTTGGCTCGTAAATCCTAAAATACTAGTAGGCCCTTCTCAGAAAAAGTGAACTAACCCCCGCTCAGATAATGTCTAAAACCTCATGTGTGAAATATGTTGGTTCAAATACCGTGGATATTTCACGTTGGGAACTTGTATGTATGTGTTAACCTCGTCTTGTCGTGCGTTCCGGAGATAGGAAGGTCATGGTTAAGAGTCCCAATCGGGGATAATAATATGTTTAGGTTATTCATTAATAGCCTTATACTCTTCCTATATGCAGATGCGGGTGAATTTATTTTAAAATGTAACTTTCTCATATCTTATTCCAATAAGTGTGAATATTCCGATAGCTTGGATGGGCAGTAAGAAACGAAAAGTGACAATGTGGTGATGGCGCTAGAACTTGCGTAAAGTTACCGAATAAACAAAGTTTTCTTACCTTTGATTAACAATCTTGACAAATATTTAGCTAAACATCTTTTTTGTTAAATTTACTTCTGAATTATAGTCGAAGAAAAATGTATTTAGCTAGAGAAACAATCTAATAGCGCGAGTGCGACATTTTCAAAATTAAATAAGCCACATCGCTGGGGAGGAAAAATACCGGTGCACAAGAATTAAAAATATTAATTCGTGCTCTGTAATTCTCCATCCGAACTGCGGAATAAAGGTTCTAGGTCAAATCTTGGGCCCTAATCTTACACTGAACTGCAGAATGAATAAATAAAGTGTATATTTTTATTGTATATTATTATTATAGTTATTAGCTTATCCTGACTACAGATCCAGAGGTCCCGTGTTTGGTCCCCGGTGCTTTCAAAACCTATATGTGAAGCAGTGGGTCTAGATTGGGGTTACTCTCAACCTCGTGAGTACAAATAAGAAGCTACTTGAATAAATAAATGGCAGATTCGGCTTAGAAAACTGAGATTGAGGGCCGGAGGGCTCGTTGTGATGTCCACATGACACACCCTATCCACAAATTTTGGCACTATCACTGCTAATGGTGGCGGCCACTCGGTCGATATAGTTCACTTGCGGGCTCATACCATGGAGTTTTTCTGTTTACATTATTCTATAGAACATGATATTTTGTTAGGTTAGGTTAGGTTAGGTTAGGTTAGGTTAGGTTAGGCTAGGCTAGGCAAGGAAACTTACAAAGCTACTTTAACTGCAACGCTGCACAAGATGAACACTTCATAAACCGTAACGAACAGCTCCGAGTGATAACTGTATTAAATATGTTAGCTTATCCAATAAATACTTAATACTGAATTAACGTTGTGGTTAAATGCCTGAAATCTGGCCCTTAGCCCAACTAAGGGTGTTAGGATTTACTTAATGATTTTCTTCTGTTCATTGGTAGAGAATGACCCTACTTAGATCCCTGATAATATGTAGACTTTATCCTGCGATTATAGTGCGCCCAAAAAAAACTACGTTTGTTGATGAAAACGATGATAGTATCCCAATCACCTGACAAAATGCTGGCACAAACTGAGCTTCATTTCTATATGCTAGTCACGAGCTCGACTTCATATTATTTAGAAAACGACAAGATTGATATCAGGTGCAATCTTGTTCCTTTATCTATCTTCTTAATAGTCACACATAAACCTCGATGAAAACACATGGCCACCTTTAGTAATTCACCCTCGCGTGATAGTCATAAATTACAATTCCCTTCAAAAAGGATACTATTAAACTTGACCCTGATTTTGGTAGAAAGATCCGTTTATGGTAGTTATTAAACCTACTAAAACAATGTTAATATATTCATTCATCAAGTCCTGTCACTTTTGATTAATATCATCAACACCTATAAAATAGCACAAATATTATAATAAAATGTTATCATTGTTGACCGCAAAGAAATAATGTTTGGATTTTTTAAACTGTTCTTTCAACTAAAATCAGGCTTTTTTTTTATAGATAGAAGATTACGACGCTTGAACAAATAAACGTATCGAAACGCGGTTTACTGCATAATTCACATGTCAACATTGGAATTGGATAAAGTTTTATAGTTTTTTTAAATTTTAAAATAATAAATAACTTTTCACTTTTCTGTTAATTTTTTTAAATATAATAAAATGGTTTCACTAAACTCAATTCCACTGTTTTTTTAAGTAAAATATATATTAATAAAAGTCTAATGCTCTCTCTCTTTATATATATATACATACAGTAAATTTTTAGCACTTATAAATGAGATAGAAAGTTGAATTTTGGTGAAATTGTAGAGGAACCACTCAAGAGTTGTGCAACTTTTTCAAACCTTAAGACTGATCAAAAATACAAATTGTAAAAAATAAAAAAGTGATTTATTTAATAATTTTAATTCGTTGACATGTTTCAAAAGCAAGGAGAGCTTAGAATATAAATTCCAATCTCAAATCCAAAGAGAAATTACAAATGTTAATAGAGATACCTGTAGTTATATAATACTATGTATTAATTACGCAAATGTGTTAGGCATGAGGGAGGTTGAATTTTAGAGGTAGTGTACCCACATCTGCTTGGAGGGAAATTGGAAAACCACACTCATTACACCCGACCGGGATTCGAACCCCGATCTCCCCGCCATCGGCAATCTAGTCTGTTGCGAGAGTAGGCTTAGCACCTGTCCTTTCATGCATCTACAAATTGAAGGTTTGGTTTTGTTAGGTTGATTATTGTTGACATCAGCCAACTAGCGCTACAATACGACACATGGTTTGAGATCTATTACCTACCTAAGCTAGGTGTCATCCTTGGGGGGAGACGAGCTTTTAAGATTAAGCTCACCCACTTCGGTGGCCACGTGATCTAACGCGCTACTCTTGCAGTAGACTAGACTGCCGATTACAGGGAGATTGAGGTTCTAATCTAGGCCGGGTGTACTGATGGTGGATTTTCACACTTACTCCACGCAAATGCTGGTACACTTCCTATAAATATAGCCTCCTCAATTCGTAAAACCATTAGCGCAATCAGTACATAAGCGTTTAACCCGAACGGGTAGTAATATGCTGTGTTAAAAGAAAAAAAAAGATTAAGCTCATCGTTTATTTTGAATTTCTCAGCCCTATAAATCTAAACGATTCGTTTTTAGCTTTTAATCCCTTAAGGCCTACTTAACACTAGTGGACTTTACTAAATTACATTTCAGTAAAACACAACAACCTCAGCCCATGACGTTAGTATAGTGTGGATTTTATGAACCAACTGACTATTTTAGAACATGACCTACCACCTTACTAACTCAATTATAGAAAATACACAACCGGTATCCCCGGCCATCGCATTACTCTGAAAGGTGAAACCCAAAAACTTACCGATGATAAAATTTGAACCTAGGTCCTTTAGCTTATCAGAGATATGCGCTACCAGCTGAACCGTGTTGTCGACTGAATTATTTTGAACTGTCGTGGCGATTTAAGATTTGTTTTTTGTAAACTTTTACCTATTTGCTGTCCGTTACCTAAGAACAACCGATTTCGTTGGGTGTCGAAAACGTATCACACAGCAAATGAAGGCACTTTAACTGTGTTTAACAGTTCACATTTTGAATATTAAGTAATAAGCCTTGTTTTAAAATTTACTCTATGTTTCTGACATATATTCATTGCTCAATATTAAAGTTGTACTTAACGTGTTTTGAGCTTTTATTTAAATTATTTGCTATCTTTGGGGGGCAAAGGGGGGGAGGGCAAGTACTTAGCTAGTTCCTGTGTCCTTTGAGTCAGTTGAGTTAAATACGTTCGTTTGTTTTCACTTGCTTGTCTCTTTGTTTTTGTCCCAGAATTGAGTTAGGAAAGCCACTAAAAGCCTCTACAATCTACAGGAACCCTCACTGTATTTTTACAAGGAACACAACCTTTAGAGCTGCTTCGGTGGTCAAAAGGTCTGAGTCGTGACAATCGAAATAAACTCGACTACCGATGACGGAGATATTGGGGTCGGAATTCTGGTCTGGTGTACTGAGATTGGTTTTTCTAAAAGATTTTACATTAAAATGTGGGTACACTTCCTTTAAACTCAACCTCTCTCATCTATAACATACTATCGTAATAAGTGACCATGCGTACCAACCGAACGGATAGTAAGTCGCGGTGCTAAAGAAACGCTACCTTCGCACATGCGCGTCACGAGACCATAGCTGGGCGCGAGCGAATATCAACAAGCACTATCCCACGGAGTAATCGCTTCGCCTCTCGACACAGCCTTGACGGCATTCTTCCTTACCCCTTCCTCTGCACACGCTAGCGAGCGACTTGCGACTCTTTCCTTCCTTACCCCAACACGAGCTTCCACGTCTCGCGTTTATTCGATCCTAATCGCCGGCCGTAGATGTGCAACGTTTGCTTTTGGTTGTAGCTTGTTCTATTTGAACGAAATGTGCCGTTAAAGAAAAAATTAGCACCACGTCTTACTATCCGTTTGCGTTATACGTTTATGTACTAATTACGCTAATGGTTTTAGGGTTTAGGTAAGATATATTTATAGGAAATGTACCCGAATTTGTGTGGAGGTAGAGTGGGAACTCAATTTATAAAGACGACCCCCTAGTACATCCGATCGAGATTTGAACCTAGATCTTCATTGGCTGTATAAGTCTACTGCGAAAGCAGTGCATTAGACCATGTGGCCACCGAAGCGGGTATGTGTCAGCTATTTGGTTCACACAATTTATTTAACGAAAGGTCTATAATAACGAATTTAATAAATGGTGGAGTATAGGGAAAATATAGGAGAGAATACACCCGCATTGTGAGCAGTTATGGGGAAACCATAGTGATAAATCAATCATCCGGGCTGAGGCATGAACCTTGGTCTTCCCATCAGTGGAAATTCAGATTTTTGCAAGCTTGTCGCCTCAGACTATATGACCACCGGCGATATTCTCCTCCAGTAATTTCCACAGCTTGTTGGTTATGAAGCTTGTCCATGGTGATGGTAGTTCTTTACAGGGACGTAATAAAGAAGTGAATAGTAAGTTAGATTTTTTTTGAAACTTTATTCAGATAACTTCTCATTGCATCGCAGTTGTTTTTGAACGCCTTGTCTTACTGCCCGTTCGAGCTAGCCGCATATTTATTCTAACGGGATGGATATTAAGATAGATATGAGAGGAATTTTAACTGCATTTGTGTGGAGGGATGGTAAAAAATACATATATATTTAAGAATAACCGCCCTCAATACACCCGACTGTGACTCGAACCCAGATCGCCCGTTACCGGAAATACAGTCTAATTTGAGTGAAGCCTGAGATTATGTGACCATCGATGCGAATCATATCCGTGTTTGTTCATCGTGTCTCCCTCACCGTAAAGGAGCCATGCTATCACAAATATTAACTCACCTGTCTTTTATCTATTCTAACATTAATATTTTTATTTTAATGGATTTAACGTGCACTTTCTGAACCGATTAATTAAATCAGCACACGAGAATTTCTACGAGCAAGAGTGAAAGGACCTAACAATTTTGCCGAGACAGGTATTTTCATATACCCTCCAGGGTTATTTTATATTCCACAATCGACATGGGACCCACGGATTTATTTCCCCTCCGAAGTAAGCTGTGCTACAGATTTTTACTACTCAAGAAAAATCCGTTTACCCTGATTGGGTTTGAAACCACGAAGATAACATTAATAATAAGTTTTTATGTATGATTATGACACTAATAGACGCTTTTGTTCTAACGCACCTTTTAACGCTATGATTTCAAGGCAGCTGTTTCGTTTATACTAACCCAAAATACGTTATATTATAAAGAAATTTTACTATAAGAGACTATAATAATAACACTATATGGTGTTACTCATAGTCTAAATGTCAAGCTCACTTAGTATGGCTTACTGGTTAGAGGTAAGTTGGGGTTCCATCCCGGCCAGGTGTACTGAAGGTGGTTTTTACTAAATGTCTCCCCATTATCTCTTCACACAGATTTGGCTACATTTCCTCTACATTCTACCTTCCTTATCCCAACCACATTAGTAATTAGCACTAGTGCGTTTAGCTCGAACTTGTAATGAGACGTGGTGGTGGTGTTCAAGTTTAATCGAGTCTTCAAGTAAACAACCCCCCCTTACCCCTTACACTAAGGGGAGATGTCACATTCACATGTTTTCGATACAACTACAGTAGCCCCATGGCTTCTTTGGTGCTGACTGACAGTTGACGGCTTTGAAAAGCTACCGGACCAAATTATGTATCCCTACGCCGAACTATATGATCTGCAAAAAACATGTGTTTAGCAGCTGTCACTTCTGACAGTCAACATTTAGGTATATACCTAAATGTTGACTGTCAGAAGTCAACTGTGAACTGTCAGTCAGCACCAAAGAAGCCATGGGGCTACTGTACTTGTTCTAAAACATTATATTTTTATTTTAATGGTGATGTTTGCGCTAAGAGACACAAGGGTATTTGTGATAGGAATACGTTTCATATGCAAACTAAACGCAAAGTTTAAAATAGAAATATATAATTTTTGTCTAATACTACTTACAAATCAAAAGAGTGATGTTTTGGTAACTGCCAGTAGTACAGTAAGGCACAATTTTTTTTATCTCCCTCATTTCTCTGTCCCCTCTAATATACGATGGAAAAGAGAAAAGTCCCGTATTTTTACAATTTAAAAAAATAAAATTTTTGGCCAAATTAAGATCCGTTTGGTTTAATTTTCTACAGATAATAATCCCGCTAGTTCTTAAATATGTCACGAACAAAATGGGAATTAGAGTGCAAGTCTAAAACCTAATTTGTGGGATGGTGGGCGGGTGGATGAAAGGCGTGGCGTGGCGTGGCTTTACAACCGACCAAAGTATCCTTCCGCGCCAACAAGAACGAAAACCGTAGATGGCGCTAGCTAGCAGGTCTTGCGGAAAAATCATACGTTTGGAAATATCAGTTTTCTCGAGAACGAGTGAAATTTTTGTGTTAATATTTTCAAGGTCACCTGGCCAAACCACCTCTGACAAGACGTGAATAATTCACAGCTTGTGAATGTGTGGAATGCTAGGCCTCCACCCTGGTTCGGATCCCACGTTAAACTGTAGGTCCTTCATTTCATCTCACAATCACGCTACCATTGCACATTAGCGTAAGTTCGTATAACCTGAACGGGCAGTAAGACGTGGTGCTGATAATATAAAAAAGAATTTAAAAAAATATTTTCAACTCTCCCTCTAAGATATTGTATCGATGTTTACTAATCGTTACATTTTCTTATTTTTTGTTATGAAGCCGGCAGTTTAAAGCAATATTTTATTTATTTTGACAATAATTTTTGGTGTTAAAAAAATAACTCCAAATATATTTATCTTAAATCGCGTTTCCTTCTACTATACCTTAGCTTCAAATAAAATAGTACTTTTTTATAGTAGTTTCTCGTCCCTGTGGTCAAGTGGCCCATTACATGTATTGAGGACCCTGATTTGATTCTGGTTGATAGGCTTGCGTTCAATTTATTTTAGCACCGCATCTTACTAACGGTTAAGGTTATACGCATATATTCTATTTACTCTAATGTGTTGGGGATAAGGAAGGTTGAATTGAGTGGAAGTGTACCCGCATTTGCGTGGAGGAAGATTGGAAAAACCATTTAGGGAACACAACACTTAGTACACCCGTATGGTACTCGAACCCCAATATTCTTGTGAGCGGTATTCTAGTCTATTGCGAGAGGGACGCCTAAGACCATGTTGCCACCGAAGCAAGTACTACCTAAATTAATTTAGTAAGACTAATTTTGTTTAGCACCGCGTCTTACTAACAGTTCGGGTTGTACACCTATCTACTCATACACTAATGTGTTAGAGATTAGGAAGACTTAATTGAGAGGAAATACACCTACATTTGCTTGGAAGGAGAACGGAAAACCATTTAGGGAAAACCACCCTCAGTGCACCCGGTCGGGATTGAACCTCGATCTCCTCGTCTCAGTCAATCTATTCCAACACGAGAGTACCGCGTTAGACCACGTGGCCACCGAAGCGGGTAGTAATCTTAATTATGTGTGTGTTCCTCCTAAGAGCCAATGTTAGGATTTATGTCTTAAGGGTTGCGCGTTTATTATGAATTGTGAGTGTTTGGTAGACTTGCAAATCACGATAATATTCACTACTTTATTTGTTTTTATTGTAATTATAAGTTAAATTAATTTGTTTTCACGCAGTCGCTTAACCTCTTTTTAGCATCACGTCTTACTACTCGTTCTGGATATGCACCTGTGTACTAATTACGCTAATGAGTTAAGGATGAGTAAGGCTAAATTTGTAGGAAGTGTATCCGTATTTGCATGGAGGTGTATAGTGGGAAACCATTTCGGACAAACCACTCCAAGTGCACCCGACCGGTATTTGAACCCCGATCTCCCTACTATCGGCAGTCTAGTATATTGTGAGAATGACTCCTCTGAGACCCGTTTAGATGGCCGCATGGTCTAAGGCGCCACTCTCACAATAGACTATACTACCGATAATGGGGAGATTGGGGTTCGATCTCGGTCGGGTGTATTGAAAGTATTTTATTCCTAAATGGTTTCTCATTATCTCTCCACGCAAATGTGGGTGTACTTTCTCTAAATTCAACCTTCCTCATCTTTAACCTACTAGCGTTATCAGTACTAATGCGTACAAACCGAATGGGTAGGGAGATGCGTTGATAAATAAAACTTCTTAAACTATGTGTTCAAAGAAGCAGGTGCTTAACATTCAAGTGGGTTTGTTTGAGCTTGGGGTTGCATTTAAACTAAAAATATGATCCAACCGGGAATTGAATTTACGTCTATCAAAGGAAGTTAGTCATCGTCTTATATGTAATATCCAAACAATCTCGGTCATGGTTTAAAAAAATAGAAGTAATAAACGCTTTATTTCTGATATCAACTGATTGATCAACACATGACCAACAAACTCTCTTAACTTTATATTATACACAACATTCTCTGTGCCATAATTTACCCATTGTGAAAATGGACCCCTCGATTTTACCAATGGAACTTTTTGGCCTTGCTGGGGATTGAACTTGAAACCCTTTGATAGATAGATGCACTAACGACTGAATTAATTAGCTGGATTAAACAATATTCAAGTCCTTTATTTAGAAATAACATCCTTATCAAATAAATTTATAATATTAACTTGTAAGTTGATGCCTTTTTTTCTAGTGTCACTTTTCGACATTGTAGTGGTACGCATGACCTTAAAGGTAACTCACACAATCTAATAGGACCACCTCATTTACTACTTTACATATACTCAAATGTAAACTCCCAGTTTCCCATTACAACGAAACTGTACGGATTAACTTTTTTTCCTCGCTCTCTCTCTCTCTCTCTCTCTTTCGACAAAAAAAAAATACATAAAAATCATCATAATAACGAAAAAAGTTTCTCAGGTTTAGAAAAGAGAAAGGATACGAAGGACAACAAGCAAGCTCCAAGCTTAGGTTTTGGCCTCTGCATTGCGCGCAAGTACAGAGCTTGCTGTAATCTTATTAAATTTACATATTAATCAACGGATTTTAATTATCCTACACCACCCTCAACACTCCGAAACTATCCCTCCCCCTTCTCCCCCTAAACTCGTCCCTTCCTTGTCTCACAAGCGGCGTTTCTAACTCGTACCGTAATTTACATTAATCCAATAATTGCATGGAGGTTTCCTAGTTAGCAATTCAAATGAGCTCGGTATATGGGGCTCCATGCTAGCTAGGGAAGGCAAAACTCCACTCCTTCCCTCCGCCAGGCTACCCTCATTTCACTAAACCTGTGCACCCCTTCCACCCTTATTCACGACATACTAAGTACGCGTCTGCTGCACCCCTTCCTACCTTCAACGTCGAGCCCTTTTTGTGTATGTGTATGTGTGTTTGTTTGTATGCTTGTTTGTTAGTTTTGTTCCAATTTGTTTATTCAAGCAATGACAACAGAAATTATTAAAAAGTCAAAAGAAATAATATTATTGTAGACGCCAGAACTTTTGAAGTTTGCGAGTTGTAACTTTTTTTTTTAGTTCATAAGTTTTTTATTTGTGTTTGGGTTCCATGTCTTACTACCTGCCGGACTATATTCATATTTACTAAAGTAGAATTAGAGGCCATATCTCGTGTAGTAAAATTTCTTTAAAATATAACGTATTTTGGGTTAGTGTAAACGAAACAGCTGCCTTGACATCATAGCGTTAAAAGGTCCGTCAGACCAAAAGCGTCTATTAGCATCATAAGCATGAATAAAAACTTATTATTAATGTTATCTTCGTGGGTTCAAAACCAATCAGGGCCAACGGATTTTTCTTGAGCAGTAAAATTCCGTAGCAAAACTCCCTTCGGAGGGGGAATAAAGTCGTCGGTCCCATGTCGATTGTGGCGTGTAAAAGAAACCTGGAAGGTATGTGAAAATACCTTTCCCGGGAAAATTGGTAGCCCCTTTCGCACTTGCTCTTAGAAATTCTCGTGTGCTGATTTAATTAGTTGGATCAAAAAGTGCACGTTAAATCCCTTAAAATAAATAAAATAAAAATATTAATGTTAGAATAGATAAAAGATAGGTGAATTAAGATTATGCACGAATTTTCGTCAAGAAAGAATGGAAAACCGTTTGGTAAATAACAACTGGGTGCGCCAGAACTGGATCTAAACCCCGACCTCCTGGTCAGTGGAAAATCAGAACAGACGATATTGTCACATTTATCCGCATACCCACCGATGCGGGTAGCACAACAAATATGTAACCGTTTAAATTATAAGGAAAGGATGAGCTACGTAATTTGGAGGAACTGTACCTACATTAGCCACAATGTAGGATCATATCTGTAAAAAAATCCCTCCAGTTCACCAAAATTGGGATTAGAATTTTGACCTCCCATCACCGGCGATTCAGTGTATACGGACACTTTAGACTGCGTGACCGCTGTGAGGATGTTGGGCGGTAAGGGGTTTGGTTTTGAGGGGTCGAAAGTTCAGTAACAGCCATGCCAATTGTTTTATGAAGTTCACCCAAATGTGTCATACTGGAGAATTAACTCCTATTTAAAAGTACTAGGAGTCATCTATAATCCACATAACGCTTTTTACTTACTTTTTTTTAACCCTTTTAATCCTCTACCTCGCTATGTAAAACCAAATAGGTATTTAAAGTGGCCCCTCCCTCCTCCAACCTGTTTTTTACCATTTCTCACATCAAGAGTGAAGGTAATTATCTCACATATACATTTTTATGACACTAAAAGAGGGATTCAGATTTAATACTCTTCAGAATCAAGAGTTATTTATAAGTATGTACTTTATCACCGGTGAAAACATTAATAATAATATTATTTTATCAACAATAGAATATTATTATGAGATCTATGTTACGTAACTCTATGATGTGACCACCCTCCTCCCATGTAACACCACGAGGACACTAGTGCTCAACTTCATTCACCCACCTCCTCCCATATAACACCACGAGGACACTAATGCTCAACTTCATTCACCCACCTCCTCCCATGTAACACCACGAGGACACTAGTGCTCAACTTCATTCACCCCCTCCCCGCAAACTTCTCAACAACGCCTCGTGCCTTATGGATGACCCCTCAATACACCCGTTCGGGATTCTAACCCCGAGATCTCCATCACCATATAACAAGACGATATGAGCTTGATGTTTGGTTCGTGTGCCCACTGATGCGAGTTGAGTCACCTCGACACGGGTAAGTCCCCCTCACATTAAATGATTAAGTCACCCTCAGCACAATCTCTAAAACGTTTAGCTACAGGCGCATGATTAAGGTCGGATGGAAGGGGACGCGAGAAAAGGCCAGAGTTATTGCAGTTTTGATGGCAAAACATATTCTTGGGTAAAATAAATAAAATATTGCTTCAGTACAAACATAGAGTTTAATTTTCTTCACGTGTTTATATCAACCGTTCCTGAATATTCATCATGAGCATAACGGGATTAGACGAGAAACTTTTAAATGAAGAGAAAAAAACTCATTAAATTCTAGAACACCGTTGTAAGATATTAAACAACTGTAAAGGTCACCATGTAAAGAAAATTAAATTCTATGATTTTACTGGAGCAGTATTTTATTTATTTTGGCCAAAATAATGTTTTTCAATAAAAACTGCAAAAAAACTTGCCTTTTTTCAGATCCCCATCCATCCCACCTTAATGTCGCATTTGTTCAGTAATTATTATTGGGTGAATATTTTTTCAAATATCTAAATCTTCTGAGAACACGTGTATTAATCACAACTTGTGAATGTGTGTGGAATTCCAGGCCTCCACCGTGGTTCGGATTCCACGTTAAACTTTAGGTCCTCCATTTCATCTCACAATCACCCTACCATTACACATTAGCGATACACATTAGCGTAAGTGCGTATAACCCGAACGGGTAGTAAGACGCGGTGCTAATAATAATAATGATGATAATAATAATAATAATAATAATAATAATAATAATAATAATAATAATCTAAATCAATCCCCTTGGTCGAATGAAGTGGTCAAAGAGGCCGAATATAGAGACTGGTTCATTCCTAGGCTCTGGTATTTTAAGTAAGATAACATTAATTCACAAGAGCGTGTTTTGAATCCCTTAATGTCAGTATTTTTTTATTGTTTGAGAAAGATAAAAAGTTGAACCAATCTTTATGCATTATATGTATTTATATATTCACGGTATTTTTCATTTGCTTGGTATTATATATTTGACGACTGGCTTCTTGGTCTAGTGCTACACCTGGCTACTTATCTAGAGGTTCCGGGTTTAATTCCCGGTGGCATCATAGGTATTTCTCCCAAAAGGAGAACTCTTCCTATTGTGACCATAGTCTGGTTAGTTAGGCTTAAGTTAGGTTTATGATTCACATCGGCTCCAAATCTTCATCATCATTATCATCACGTCATCTCATTGCGGGTGTGACGTGTAGACGATCAGAAAGGTATACCCGGGGTATTGTTATGTTCCCACAGAGCGGCCGAAAGTCTGTAAACACGGCGACCTATCTAGAATCTGCAGCTCTCAGAGTTAAATATGTAATACTCCAAAAAAACACTATATATTTGCTTGCACCTGGGACTTATTTATTATAAGGTATTCCAAAGCTAAGTTTACAGCCCTATTCTCACATAATTTCTCCAAAAATATCCGAACCCGACAAACTCAGAGCTGTGATCCTCTGAGACAATTTTAAAATATCTGCTCCACAGAGACCTACAACATTTAACTACATTGTTCCCGTACAACATATTTCTGAAGAGCTTGGAGGTTTGTAATATCTTAGCGCTTCTGCCCTTGTACTAAGTACCTATTTGACTCTCGTCATAGACGTAAAATGGATCATTGGTGTAATTGGTGATTACTATTTCACATTGATGAATTAATGTCCAGGAGACTGGGTGTTGTGTTTGTTCTAGAGCTAGGATAGATGGTATGTTTTTTTATCCCCGCGTCTTACTACCTGTTTAGGTTATACACATATATGATAATTACTCTAATGGGCGAGGGATGAAGACGAAGGCATTTTAGAGGTAATCTACCCGCATTTTCCTGGGAGGAAATTTGAAAACAAACTAATAAAAGAAGTTGCTCTCAGTAGACCCGTCCGGGATTTGAGCTCCGATCTCTCCGTCATCAGCAGGCCAGTCCAACACAATAATTACGCCTTAGATCAGTGGTATTCAACTACCCTATATTATTCTCGTACCTTCAGATATAATTTATTTTCAAATTTGTACTCGCAAAGTCGTTGGTGGATAGTGCAAGATTTACATATTCTGTCAGCCGCTTCGGTGGCTGCATGGTTTAATGCGTCACTCTAACACTAGACTGGAATGCCTAGGATGGGGATATTGAGATTCGAATCTCGTTCTGGTGTACTGAGGGTGTTTAAAAATTAGTTTCCACTCTCCTCCATGCAAATTCGAGTACACTTCCTATTAATATAGTCTTCCTCATCCGTGAAACCATTAGTGTAGTTAGTAGGTTTACATATGTGTATAGCCCAAATGTGAAATAAGACGCCGTGCTAGATAAATAAATACATATTATATCATCAAAAATTTTACTTCCAGATCGTATGTCATTTTGTCCCCTGATTTCTTGTGGCAAAGCCTAAATCTGACCATGATTATTCACTGTTTATCTTGAACTTATATATATATATATATTTAAATAGATATTCAAATATATTTAAATATATAAATGTACATGCTTAAATTTTACGTACCTCAGGTTTAATACCACTGCCTTAGACCATTCTGCCATTGAAGCGGGTGAGTTTATGTTGTAAACCGATTTAATCAAGTGTGCGTAAGGGATCGTACGATTTTCCGATTTGGTAAAATAGATTATTTTAATCGCTTAGTTATTTTTAGACATAAGTGGAATTTTATAATTAATATATTTATTTTTGAAAAAAAAAATAGATTTGGTCTCAATCTAAAGATTAATAAAATAACTACATGTGAGATGAATTCTGAACCCCCCCTCTCCCCTCGTAATAATACGTAAGAAAATACTGAACCCCACTTCCCTTTAAAAAAACTTCCTAACGTAATTTAAGAACAGCCCCTTACTTGAATCGGTGGACACGCTGACACAGGTGTTAGTATAGTTTAGTTTGTTTTGCTAGTTTCGGTAAAGTGTGGGGCTTGAATCTAGAATGGGTGAACGGAGATGTCTTTTTACTAAATAGATCATTGCAAAGCGAGTACATTTTTATAGATTCCACTTTACTCATACCTACCTCATTACTGTAAAAATGCGGAATCTCAGGATGAGCAATTAAATGCAGTGCACAAAACATAACAATAATATTGCCTCTAAAAAATGCCTGTCCAAAGCATGGCCGTATATTATTATTATTAATATTAATTCTAGAAATAAATAAGAAAACTTGATATTTGATCATGGTTAAAAATACTATTAGCGATCGTAAAGTATGGAAAATAATGTGACTCAACAAGTGAATAAAACATACAAAATTGATGAAAATTAGAAGTTCGCTCTTTATTTATGCGCATTGTTTTTGCAGGGCTTCCATAAAGTACGTCAGATAAAACCAGAAAAAAAAAGTTATTCACAAGTCTTAGAAATAAAATAATATTTGAAACTTTAGTATATTAAAGGGACCTGTTGATACTTTTTAGTTTATTTGATTTTCTATATTCTACTATTCAGCTTTTTTTTTTAACTACTTACTATCCGTTCGGATTATGTTCAAATTTCGTTAGTCTGTTAGGAATGAGGAAGATTGAATTTAGAATAAGTATATCCACGTTTGCGTGGAGGGATAGTGTAAAATCATTTTGAAAACCAGCATTAGTACACCTAGCCGGGGTTTAAACCTTAATATTTCGGCTACCTGCAAACCATACTAGACGAGTTTGACGTTTAATACGTGCTCCCAGCAGGACTTTAGTTTTGTTAACTCAAAATACATGTGTCTTTAGAACGTCGTAAGATATTACGACAAAAAGGAGAGTCATAAACTCGTAATGAACGCCATTAAGCTATCGATCTCAATTAGTCACTACCAGCTGAAATCTGACCTTATAACAAACCTATTTTTGTGTGTAATAGTAACATTTAACCCTGTGTATAGCCCGGACGGGTAGTAAGACACCGCGAGTGAAAATAAATAACCTGAAAACTATTCGTTGCTGATTTATTAGCTAATGTAAGTCTTGTTTGAACTTTGTAACCTCGAGTGGGGGTCGATCCCGTTGACTGGTTTTGAAGACTTCCACTAAGAGGCCAAGACGTTAGCTTAGAGTTGGTATTCTCGCGTGTACCCTTGACCTGCGGCAAAACTTAACCGTGAACGCTTATTTTGAATAGCGGATTTGAATAATCAGGGACTGGTTTCATTCTATTGATCAAGACGGGTTTGTTTATAAACTTATGCTATCTATCATAAGTTTTGTGTTAATTAACCAAAGTCCACAACTTGAACAAGGAATAATATTAATTGAGCTATTAATGAATTTTATTATAGTGTTGGAACATTAATCTTAGTTACTAAACGAATCGACGTCATAGAAGGAAAGGTTGAGAGTAAGAGGGGCTTAGGAAGAAGGAGGATTCAAATACTAGATGACTTGAAGGAAAGAATAAAATTCTGGGAGCTGAAGAAGGAGGCAGAGGATAGGGTTTATTGGCAGTGTAAGTTCACTGACAAAAAGGAATGGGCCTGTCGTAAGACAGAACACCTAATAATAAATAACTAAACGAATACTTGTAGGACCACATTACTATATAGCTCATATATGGAGGGAATGTAGGTAAATGACAACTAGCAGAAAATCTTTTTTATTGCAAACATTGGCTCAAAGTTACTAATGTCAATCCATTCGGAAATAATTATTATGTGATTAGTAAAACTAAATTATCAATAAAAATTGTTATCAAACGATTCTAATAATACTCCATCCTATGTTTCAAATAAAGAACCTTCTGCTATCTTTTACTCACCAACACTCCAACCGTAGATGAGCTATAGTAAAGTAATCTACGCACAAAACTATAGTTGTATTTCGGTATAGGAGGAAACTTTTAGGAAATATGCACTTAAGTGTATGTGATCAAGAGGCACATGTTTCTATTAAGTTTTGTTTTTATAAGTATAGGATATACATCTTTAGTGTCCTCTGCAGATTACAGTCATGACTTAATTTAAGGCCGCCTCCTCGGTCAGTGAGAAAGTACCAATCGCGCTCAGTCCACATGACTTAAAATACAATGGTATGTGTCGTTTTTCTGGAACTACTTCTCTATTACATCTAAGCTTATACTCCCTTTCGCCATTCACCTAAAATCACCCTTTATCATGTCAATAAGAAAGAGAGGAAATAAAACTCTACGAAACTTCTTATTTCAAGGTAAAGAAGAAAGTGCTTTACTAGTTCTCAAATATCTTAAAATTCTCAGTCTAGAAAGAAACAAATTATTAAAAGAAAATTACTATGGTAATGAAACAATGTAGCATGCCAATATGTGCGAGTAAAAGCAAGAAAATATTTAACAAGATTTACGAGTAATATAATAATAAAATAAATTACTAATAAAATTTGAAACTATATTATATTCTGTATAATGGTGGAGAATAAATGCTAAATTACATTAGCAATCAATAAGTGTACACTTATGGAACATAAAACATATTAGAACAACATAAAATACATATTAAAACGTTAATATTTCATATATTTTATGTGTGAATACAATCTTTGCTTGTTAATTAAATGGAAATATAGATGATGCCATGTAGAGAGTGAATCCATTTAACAAAGGGGAGAAAATTTGGGAAGAATTTGAAAAATCAATATTTAAAGTTATGGAATGTTTTAAATTTTCGCTTGATTCCTACTTTCCATAAGTCCTATGGCTGCAATATGCTGTCAAAAACAGTCGACTACTAGTTTGGACACCCTTCTGGCATCATCATCAGGTCTTAAATATGAATGTTCTTTAAGTGTACATTGTATCATTACCATAAACAATTTTAAATAACTGGCTGTTTTCTACTTACTTAAACCTTATAAATATGATTTTTAAAATTTTCTGTTGTGAGCCCATAAAAATATTAATATATTTGTTATATGAAGGCTAAATCTAGAATCCTATTTTATCGAGACCAGTCTTAGAGCTCCTCAAATATGCTTAAAAATTAGTCGAAAATAAGTTATTCACACTTTCACACTTTTTTGAAATAGCGCATCTTATACTTAAATATTGCTTTAGAATCGAACGTATGCGTGGCAATTTCTCGCTTACGAAGGTGGCCCCCCTTAGCTTATAAATAAGTGCAAATTGATTTAATAAATTTTGTTATTGTCAAAAAAAGATGTTTCTTCTATGAATCTGACTGTAATTTAAAAGATTCCTTAAACGATTCGTAATAAAATACCAGCTGTCAAAAAATACAATATTCTTTAAAAGGAACGAGAAATGAAAACTTGTTTATGAGTATACCTACTCAGTTGACACATTTTTATCCATTAATAACCAAATGAATGGGTCATACAATCTAAGTTTGGTTAATTCTTTCAACTCCAAAGTAATTAACGTCTTACCTACCAGCATCGCTAGTCGCATGGTATAAGGCGTCATTTTAAACGGCGGTGAGATCTTGGTTTGAATCCTGGCCGGATGTACTGAAGGGAGTATATCCTAAAGGGTTTATTACGATCCCTCCTTGCAAATACGAGTACATCTTCTCTTCAATTCTACCTTATTCTTCCCTATCTCACTAACGTTATTAGTGTAATCGTTTAACCCAAACGGATCCTAATATGGGCTAAAAATACACGCAAAAAATTACTTGATTTAAGAATGATAAATTAGGAGTATTATTAGGAAGAGATTCATTCGCAATATTAGGAATAGGTGATGAAAAACTACAAATAAATCGCATATGAAACTCCAACTTTGGTGCACACGGTTGAAATATTAACTTCGGCCTCTCCTTCAAAGTTAATATAGTACATATCGAGCTCGACACCTTATACCATGCTGACACAGGTGTGGCTATGATTTAAGTTGATAGTTTTATCAGTATTTTGCCATACCATCTCGGATTCGTTTACCAACACGGGCTGATAATTTAACAAAGCCTAAATAATTTTTTTATTCAATTTAACTAAATAATATAGCTAAGTGTTGGTGCCTGTTTGCTGGTTCAGCCTTATAATTTATTTAGGATTAGTCATTAATTAGGTGTATAGGCATTACATTTTCTAAAACGTACTTAGTGTAGACAAGTGTAGAATGTTGAATGTTGGGGCTCAGGCTAAATGTAGACACGAAGAATGTATTATAATAGAATGAAGTGTCTAGTGTTAACATTCACAACAAATGTAAACACAGAGAATGTATTATAATAGAATGAAGTGTCTAGTGTTAACATTCATAACAAATGTAGACACAGAGAATGTATTATAATAGAATGAAGTGTTCAATGTTAACATTCACAGCAAATGAGGATGATGTTGGACTGTCGGGGCCAAATGATGCAAGTAGAGGACTTAGTGGATACCCCTCACTCCACTCCTCTGAAATAAGGACAGTATAATTAAAAGCTATCTCTTTTGATTAACATGTAATTATAAGCTTGTTCCGGGGAGACCACATCGTGTGGTTACGACTGGAAATAAAATTATTTAGTGGACTTTACCAAGTAAACGTCTATCAGGAAGAAGACCTGTAATTACTTTGGTAACAAACACGTTGTTTATAGAGGTACAAAAAAAGTCTTATAATTATGTTTTTGATTTGCTTCGTACTACAATGCCTCCTTTTTTATTTGTTAACTATGCTGTCCTTTCATTACTTATAAAAATATTTGCCTTAATCTTTTTGATTTATTTTGATATTAAATTTTATTTTTTTATTTAGCACCCCGTCTTACTACCCGTTCGGGTTATACGCTTAAGTACTAATTACGCTAATAGATTAGGAATTGGGGGGTTGAATTTAGAGGAAGTGAACCAGCATTTGCGTGGAGGGAGAGTGGAAAACCATTTAGGAAAAACCACCCCAGTTCACCCGACCGAGATTCGAACCTCAATCTCCCCGTCCTTGGCGGTAGAGCTCAACACGACTAGCGCGTCAGCCAACTACGCCATCGAGGCGGGTTTGATATTAAAATGCTAGAACTTATTTTAATATTTGTATATATTGCTAACAGGTTTTTGCTTTCTTAATGAGAAACAAAAATTAATTTATTAATAGTTATTTATTACTTTCTAGTTTGAATGGATCCACTACCATAAAATTCTCATTTAAAGTATTATTAATACTTATCTAGTGTACTCCAAAAAAGCTGTTTTTATAATATTTTCTTACAAGCTAGGTTTTTTAATAATATAAATTAGAAAAGTTTGACTACTCACTGCTTAACCATTAAACATATTAGGCTAGCTTAAGAGATGTTTTTATTTATAATGTGATTTTAATAAATGGACCTACAACCTTTTAATTAAAATAAATAACGAATAAATGATAACATATATTTTAGTTAATCACTCTCATAGCTTGATTTATATTTGTGCTACCTATTTAAAAATTATCAACAATTTTTTATTTGGTAATTAGTGTGTGTCAATCCGTCTTTAAAGTGACATTTTTATAGGGAATAATCATAGTTTATTAATAATGGGTTCTTTAACCTTATCGTATATATTTTAATATGTTATACATTGGTGTAAATCAAGCATATTTTAAAGAGAAATTAAGGTAAGCCAGGAAAATATATGGAACTGCATTCTTTATTGAGCAAATGCAAATGAAATATTTTTATTATGCTATATCCATTAATATGATTTTTTCAAAAGGGTTTGTTGCATATCCTATGAAATGACATAAAATAACTAAAGTAGATTTTGTAACTATCAGATATTTACCGACCTGATTTTTCTACACCGATTCCACTACAAGCACATGGCCACATATGAAAACCTTTTAGGAAAGACAGTATTTGATATTTACAAACTACTTTAATAGTTTCATAAGTAATCAAATGTAATATATGGCTGTCACAAATAATAGATAATATCAAACCCTATAAAAAAAACATCGCAAGCAAGGTTTACTGGCTGACCGGCCACAGCCGTTAGTGATGATAGTGCCAACATTTGCGGATAGAAGGTGTCATGTGGTCAGCACATCCAGTTGTTAAGCTCAGCTTTCTAAACCAGAGCTGCCACTTATTTAATAAAGTAGCTCCTCATTTGTCGTCATGAGTCTAATTATTAAACTTGTTCCAAACCTACTGATTCACAGAAATTTTTTGGAAGCGCCGGAGATTGAACCAGGGACCTCTGGATTGGTAGCCAGAAACTCTGACCATTAGACCACAAAGGTGGTCAAATTAACATCAGTAATATAGTAAAATGTTTATTTTAGTACCACTATCTGTTCAGGCTGGACGCTTATGTAATCTGATATTATTAAGCTAGTGTGTTATGTATGAGGAAGGTTGAATTTTAGAGGAAGTGTACCCGCATTTGAGTGGAGGAAGAGTGGAGAACCATCCAGGAAAAGACTTCAGTACACACGAACGGGATTCCAACCCCAATCTCCCCGTCATCGGCAGTTCATTCTATTGTGAAAGTAGTGCCTTAGACCATGTGGCCACCGTAGCAGGTTAGTAGAATGTTTTTAATGTTGAGCACAACAAAGTATGATATGTAACTTTCTCTAAAAGGTCCTTCCTACTAGATTCCTACCTTAACCAAATTAAATTTCAGAAATTCCCCGCTATTACGTTCTTCACGTAATATTTTTTTTCCCCGCCGCGTCGCACTACTATCGCCCGGACTATTCGTGCATAGTTACAGTAATGGGTTGGGGAGGAGGAGGAGGTAGAATTTAAATGAAATGTAGTCGAATTACCATGGATGGAGAGTGGGAAAACGTCTAGAAAATAACACATTCATTACACCTAACAGGAATTCGAACCCCAAATTCCTAAATATTGAGAATCCAGTATATTGGGAGAGTGATGCATTAGACCATGTGACCACCGATGTAGGTGACACATAATATTACTGACTTTTAAGTATGTACATTTTGAGCAACGTATTAACAGTACGTATCTATTAACTAAACATACTCATATACGCACACACACATAATTACAAACTTTTAAAACTTTGGCCTTTAGCACTTTTTTTTATTGCGTTTTAATTAGCTGAAGAAAAGCATAGCTTAGATATTAGTTCATTTAGACTCAACAACAAACTTGTTTTATTTCTGGATTCACACATTCGCAAAGAAACAAGCGCAGAACAGAAACAGGGTCACGTGACGGGCTCTAAGCCAATCACAAGATTTCCGCCTCATCAGTGCGATTTGTTCCGCTAAAGTTCAACTCACTGTGGATTCACTCGTTCCCCGAAAAAACAAGCGCAGAACAGTCAGGTGACGAGTTCTAAACCAATAAAAAGATGTCCGCCTTATTAGTCAATCTGTTCCGCTTAAGTTCAACTCATCTCTACTTCGTCCGCTCTGCCCGAGATGTCTGGCACAGGAGAACCAATCAAATCTCAGAACCAACCATCTCAAATCAGTGCGTATGAGCATTTGACAACGCATGCGCTCTACAGCCAGACGCAAGCAGACAGCTTCGATGGCCGTTGTGAGGAGATTTGAAATAACCCGTTAATTGGAAAGTAATGTATTGGATTGTGACACGACACAGCGTTATAACTTTAAATATCCATCGGGAGAATGATCTAAAATATATGTTTATCTACTAGAAAATAAAATATGATGATAATCAGCTGTTTAAGTTTTGAGTTGTAATGCATCATGGGTCAACATACAGCTTGTGAATTGCTGAGTCACTGAGGCAGATTCTGCTTTCTATTTTCATCGAACGTGTGAATCAAGCTTTACCCCGTCCACAGAGATGATTTCAAGGTCTAGGGACTGGTTGTTGTGTCATTTATAAAGTTAAGCCAGTTTGTAGATCGTGTGTTAATATCATCAGTTGGTTGAGAATAGACAGATTTAACATCCCAAATGTCAGACACCTTAGCTCAGTCGGTAGCGTGTCTGCCTACCAAATTAAAAGTCCCGGGTTCGATTCGCGGCATGGCCGAAAATTTATCAATGATAAAAATATGGGTTAATCTTTTCATACTGATAAATTGACACGACCGGGGACTGGATGTTGTGCCTGTCCTAGTCTCAAGATACATTATAAAGCATATGAAGCTACGATAGGCCTAGCCAGCCTTTGGTGGAATCTATCTGACTTGAATAAAAAACTGAACCAGGCTTAGGCTGAAAGCAGTAATGGATGTAACTATAAAATACCCCAAATAACGATATATTTTTTTAGAATACTTTATTTAATAACTAATCAAAAGCAATTTGGTCTAGTGGTACCCCTGACTACTGATCTAGAGGTCCCGGGTTCGATTCACATGGTACCATAGTTATTTTTCCCGTAAGGGCAACTGTTCATATGGTGACCATGGTCTGGGTAGTTGGGCTTAAGTTAGATTTAGGTTTTCTGCCGGCTCCACGTACTCAAAATTACTATCATCACATCATCTCATTGCGGGTATAACATGTATACAACCTCCAAGGTATATATCCTGGGCAACATTCTGTTCCCACACAGCGGCTAAAAGTACACACATGCTTCCGAACTAGATACTGTCTCTCTTCTCATTTTTTAAAGACTCTTTGGACAGGAATTAAATATTATTTTTCAAAAAATTATCTTTCGTGAAGATTTGATATCGACGGGGAAATTCTTGGGGTTTTTACACTGTATAAATGTACAGTACAATGTATAAAAGAGTAATAAGACGCGGTGCTAAAAAAAAAAAGATGAGACATGTATTTGAATCAATGAGCGTTCTTATTTTTCCAGCCTGCTTTTTAATTCATATAAGCGACTTCAATTTAAAACTTGGAAGTTTAATGTCCCAAATTAACAAATATGCCACGAGTTTCCAAGCTATTTTATGAAATTTCTTATGTTTTCCCGTTTTTTCAAGACTCAAATAAATTACCGGTTTTTTACCTTTTCTCTCGATTTTACAGGTGCATTGCAACCCTTTGTTTCCACTGTCTCTTCTTACAAGTATTTAAAGGAAATATCTTAAACTATTTTCTTAGTTAATATGGTTTATTTTTATAACAGTTACAGACCCTTATCTTTAGGCATCTTATCTAGGTTGTCGTTACCGTTGTTAGTGAGGTCAGGGTTTGAATCTCAGCCAAGCATACTGGGCTTAGCTACAATATTATTTTCCACCATTCTTACACTAATGAGGGAATTTTTCTCTAAATTATACCCTCCTAATCCATACATTTAGTGTATGTATATATATATATATATATTTGCGGATATCCCGGATAAGTATAAAGAGAGTAAAAAACCCAAAACATTTAAAAATCAATTAAATGAAAATATCTTCACATGATTAAAACCAAATTAGTCTGTAACCCTATATCACGAGAATGCTTACACTTCTCTTGTATTTTTTGTCATGAGAATTATAAAGTCATATTTATTTTACTTCCCTGCTGACCTTTGTTTCAATTTTGTCGGATTTGGGCTATTATTATTTATTTTTTCAAATTTTTTTTCAAACTAATTTGGTTCTTAACTCGTATATTTACATAACAGCTGTGAAACTCGTTTTTCTTTCATGTAGTTTTAGCACGGAATAAAATGATGCTCGAATTTTAAACCACTTAACAAGTATGTTTGCGGACTTTTAAAAGGGCTAATTTTTTTATGTATCGCCCTGTTTTTGTATGTTGTTTTTATACATTTACTTCGGATGGTCAATTTGTCTACGTTCATTCAGGCTCTAATCAAGAGGTTTATTTAGTTTAAAAAAAAGTAATCACAAAAGCTTTTCTATGTTTGTGTTGGTCGTACTTCATGTTTTTGAATCAATACATTAAAATGTACCAGCGGGTTTTTATTATTTTTTTTTCTAAAACGTAGATAGCAGTTAATATAATTTCGTAGCATTGGTGCTTTCGACCTGACATTTTATTATTTTTAAAAAACGAGTCACTTGAGTCAAGTCATTGTTTTCACTACCTTTTTTTTTATCATGGGTTCCAAAAGGTCTATAGTGTAGCTGACCTTTTTTTTTAACAATAATTGTATCCCATTTAAATGTATTTTGAAACAAAATCTGAATTTTTAACAACGTTTAAACATCACTTAAGTCAGAATCAAAAAGTATGATGGTACAGTTGATTTTTATCGAATATCTTTCCATTTAACATTATTGAATAAATATTATCTCATGATGGAGGTCTCTTTATATTCTAATAAACGTTACAATAACACCTTGGGCACAAATGTATAATTGCGTTTCGTTGATATGAGGTGTGATTAATGACCGTTTCCTGGAGAGCATCACCATCTGGTGATCGTTACGACCTTATCAAACTCAGAAAAAGAAAAAAAAATGCAATTGAGACGTTTTCCTCAGGAGAAAGTACACTTATCGAATACCAGTTGGACCTGCAATCGGTGGGCTTGGGCTCAAATCCCGGCCAGGTGTAGGGAGTTTGTTTTTTTCATCAATAGCGTTCCATTTCTCTACCACATAAATACGGATTGATTTTTTTTCGGTTCTACATTTCTCATTCCTACCCTATTAGTGTAAATATGTGGATAGCCCAGACGGGTAATAAGATGAAGTAGGGATACACACCACTTAGGCAATTAGCTTAGATGCGTGTTAATATATTCCAGTTTATAGAAGAATGTAGCACCAAAACTTACATAAACATAGACATGAAAACCATAGAAATAAATGGTACGGCGCACCGCACAGACTTTCTCTCTCTTTCTATAAACTCGTAAGATTTCTGAACGTAATAATGTACATTGTATTATCACCACTCCACATAAGAACACGCATAAAATAATATACAATAATATAGAATCAATGAGAAAAGAGGCGCATCTTTGTCCACCTAAGAGCATTTCAAACAGTTTAATGTCTTCCACAAGGGTCAACACTTCGTATTAAAATTTCGATTTCTGGTTAAAATTTTAACATTTTATAAGGTGTTGCAGATCTTCAAGTCATCGCATTGATATTTAATTATTCATTTATACATTTTGACCAATAAAAAATGTAAATATTGACTATTGAGTCTAAAATGGAGATAGATCATTGCTGTGCAAACATTTCTCCTAAGAGCTTTAAGGAAAAATAACATACTTTTTTTAGATACTTATATTTAATTACTCTATGGCATTGGAGAATTATTGCGTTAAGACTTAAGTAGTATATGTTTACAACTAAAGCTCACAAAATTGTATTAATATATTTGCAAATATCTCAGAAACTGTTGCTTTTATAAAAATATATGTCAAATAAAAGTTTTTTATTTCTAATAGTCCTACAATTTTGCAATGATAAGTTGTTTAGTTTCTCAAATAGTTGTGGAGATACGGAAATTAACGCTTCTGTAAAGTACCCTAAAAATCATTTTCATAGGAAAATGAAAATAGCCAGTTTATTTATAATCTTAATCAACGCCTAGATACGAATTTTAATCAAAATCGTTTGAGCAGATTTTGAGAAAACCAAATTTTTCTCTTTTCGCCCTTCAGTAAACTACCCTTAATTTTAAGTTTTTATAGACACACAGACAGACGGCATTGCAAAGACTATTTTTTAGGGTTCGGGGGGTCATGAGACGTCGACATCCATCAACATTTCAGGTTAGTTTTTTTTACGGTCGCAATACTTAAACTTTAATGTCCAAAAAGTTAAAAAAATTATATAATTGCGTATAGATTGAAAGTTATTGATTTTATAAAAATATGTTTCGGATAAAATATCTGTATTATAAATATATATACATATTTGTAATGCTAAGTAATTTCATATCTCAAATAGTTTCGGAGCTATTATAAAAAATGTTAATTTACGCATCAGACCGGAGCCCTTAAAGCCATTTTGCCGAAATATTGAGAGTAGCCATTTTGTTTGGAATATTTATTAATGTTCATAAATGAAATTTAATCAAAATCGTTAGAGCCGATTTTGAGAAAATCGACTTTTTCTCTTTTTTCCCTTCAGTAAACTACCCTTAATTTTAGGGGTAGATATCCAATTCCAAAAACCCCTCGGGGCAACCCTATGAAAACCCTAGATATCAAGTTTCAGCTCAATCGGTAAAATAGTTTAGGCTCTAGTTGGAGGTACAGACAGACAGACAGACAGACAGACAGAAATTCAAAAACCACTTTTTCGGATTCAGGAAGTCATGAAACGTCAAAATTCATCAAAATCTCGAGTTCGATTTTTTTGACGATCACCATACTTTCTCTACCTTTAAGATAGAGAGAAAGTAAAAATGTATGGGATGAGTAAATAGTACATTATTTAAAAATCTTGAACTGGGATTGAACCAGAGCTCTATGAACTTTCACTCAGTTTTTATAAATACGTGGAGGAGGGTATGGGCAGGGCAGATGTATTTTTTAAAAAAAACTATTCATTTCAACTAAACGATAAAAATGTTAAGCTTTAGAAAAATTGTGATTTATTACGAATTTTATCGTTTTGAATTTTTACAATTACTCATTATCGTGACGGGATTCTTAGACGTGGACCAAAGAGTTATGAAAATAATATAAAGCACAATAATCTGATTGGCAAAATTTCCTATTGTGTGTAAGGTGTTTTTTATTGAGATTTTTTTTGTCTTAGAATATATTTACAACATTTTTTATTGTATTTCAACATTAAAAACGTGTTTGTTAATCTATATTAATAAAATTAAGAGATTAGTTGACTCTCATGAGCAAATCTACCTCAGACAGAGATATGAAACTCTAAAAATAAGTTTTTTGACTAGTTTTTCTTAACTAATTAAAAACCTCCTGAATAACACTGGTATAGGATACTTCAGCTAGTAGTACAGTTACAATTTTACTAACACATCTTACACACATACTGTTTACCAAAATCTGTTTTCGTAAAAGGTTTAACGTAGTCCACTAAGCACAAATTGTGTATCTTTTTATTTATATAAAATATTCGTTGAGAAGAAACATTTCATTTTATTTAATTTTATTTAACTAACATAGATGTTGATTTAAAAATTATTAGGTACTTGAAGTTATTCCATTTGCATTTGGTTGTAAATAATTCTACCTCTGGACTATTCGATCTTTATTATTATGAATATTTTTACTGTGGACTCAATTAAATAAAATTATAAATAATGTTGTATATTTTCTTATAATTGGCCACCATTTCAAAATGGTAGTACTGTAACTCTATAATACACTATATATACTGTACATTTTTAAATTAAGTTAGATCTGTGACATATCATATATTTTAAAACATAGTTTTGAACTAAATAATTAATATTTTTAAATAAACCGATTATAACATTACAAAATTACATCTTTATTTATGTTAAAATTAATATCAGTTTATTTAAGGAGTGAAAATATTTTTAAGACATTTAATATAATTGAAATTAGCAATAAATTCCCAGAATAAACTGTGGATCGACATTGTATTGTATAAGAATAATATTGTTGTTTAAATTGTTTCATACTGTCCTATTTAATCTTGATTTATTTTTAATAAATTAATTATTTATGATTTAAATCGTCGCTATTTTTTTATGTATATAAAATCTGTAACCATAACACATTTGAAGTATTTTTGTTTAAGGAAATTGGCCCTTTTCATTTGGCGTGGAAATGCAGAGCCGTGGGAACAAACGGTTATCTTCAAGAATTTTTATTGTTTTGCAGTTTTCTTTTCGGAAACGGTTTGTTCAAGAATAGAAGCATGTTGCTAAAGTTATACTTTTTGTATACACGCCTCTATAATTTTAACAGTGATCAAATATTGATAAAATTGAAATTTTTCAATAGAAAACTGTAGGCTTCATAACAAAAAATAAGAAAATACATCAATTTATGAACATCGATAAATTATCTTAGATGAGGTGTTGAAAAAATTAACATAAGAATTTCACTCGTTCTTGAGAAAACTGATATTTCCAAAAGTATGATTTTTCCGCAAGACCTGTCCGGTAGCTAGCGCGATCTGTGGTTTTTGTGATCCATCTGTTCTTGTTGGCGCGGAAGGATAGAGGAAAGTCGCCTAATTTGGGGAGCATTTTGTAAAAATTTTTTTAGTTAAATAGAAACATATGATAATACAATGAATATTTGAGACATGATAAGTTGTTTTATTGCCCTCACTTTAGTGCAAAAGAAAATATCACTTATGAGCAAATTTTAAAATTAAATAATTTTTTAAAAAAACATGCGCCTCCCCAAATTAGGAACCCTAGGGCTCCAAATTTGGGGATGTTCAATTATCCTTACACAAAAAATTATTTATGTAGAAGAAAGTGATTTTTTGTTCTTTTTTGAAAGGTACAAACCACACACAAATTGTTTATTAAATGGATCAACACAATCTGTGTGTGCCCATTTGTTGCAGACCACACATCGAACCCAATTCTCACCTTCATGGTCATCAGAAAATAATCCTGCACAAACAATACACTCTGCATCAGATTCACTTTCACTTTCCAAATCAAGATCGTCATCAGAATCAACTAGTGAAATATTATCCTCAGATTCTGTTGAAGATTCCGAATGTTTGGCAGCCCTTTTCTTACGAAGGTAAACTGGTGTTTTCAATTCAGAGCGTTTCTTGATAGTCGTAGTCTTACCATTTATCTTTGGTGAAGGACCCTTTTTCTGCGACTCTGCTAGCTGTTGTTTATAAGGTGATCCGGTGATGAGCTGGGCAGATCCAGTTCGGGACTTTCTTGTAGTAGGCTGAATTTTTATAGTGGGAATTGATTTGATGTTAGACGCCCGGATAAGCCTTATCTGAGGTGGCGTTGTTACAGGAACAGGATCAGGATCATGGGATGTCCCTGGTTGAGGCTCCTGCAGGTCATCAAGCTGTTGTGGGCTCTCAGCATTGTTCTCTTCAGGCTCTTCAAGAACAGCAAAATCATGAGGTCGGAAGTTGTTCCTATTACAAGGAAACAATCCAGTTTTGCGGAAACCACTAGCAGCTGCTGCACTCATGTACGCTTTTTCAAAAATTTCCCCTATTTGGTAGCTAGTGACCACTCGTCCAGGATTTCTTCGAATCCACTGCTCAACTTCCTGGGCGTAGTACGTCTTAAAAGGCCCCATAAATGAGACATCGAGTGGCTGCATTTTGTGAGTGCTATGGGGGGGCAAACACACAATGGCCACATGATTCTCTCGCCCTATGTTTATCACATCTATATTTCTCGTGTGAGAGTAGTGGCCATCTAATACGAGAATTGCAGGATCCTCCGCAATAGGCTTCACGCTGGAAATAAAGTGACGAAACCAATCTGTAAATATGTCCGTTTGTATCCAGCCAGACGGATGGCAAGAATAAATAGAGCCAGGGGGAGTCCCATTCATGAGTTCCATCTTCATGTTCTTTCGAGGGAAGATAATTAATGGAGGGACAAAGTGACCTGCAGGGCTCATACAAGTGACAACAGTTATAAGAGCCCCTCGTTCAGTCGCTTGAAGTGCTTCAATTTGTCGCTTTCTCTTTAGACCCACAATTTTTGTGTGCTTATGTTGTACAATTGATATGCCGGTTTCGTCACAGTTGTATAACCTAGATGGAGAATTATTGACTCTGTCCATTGTAGGTTCAAAAATATCAAAAAACTTGGAAACTGCCTCTTTGCTCGGGTCATTGAGAGACCTTGAGGAGTGCGCACAGCAAGCTGTAGATTTCTTCTCAAGAAATTCTTCATCCATTTTTTACCGGCCTGCTCATTCTTTTTGGAGAAGGGGTTCGCAATTCCGTTTTTTACAGCAATCTGATATGCCATGCGACGAACATCCCTTTGAGAAAGGCCGAAGAATCTGTTTTCCATAATAAGGCAGTAGTCTGCGAGATCCTTTTCTAATTCAAATGGTAGTGTTGGCTTCCTGCCTATTTTGGTTTGAACCACGTCACTAGGACATTTATCTAAATCCTTAACGTAGCGTTCTAGTGTAGTTTGAGGAACATGAAAGACACGGGATGCTTTAAGACTTCCCATTTCCTTATTGCGCATGGCCGCAACTGCCGCCTTCATTTGTTCTGGATCCCATTTTTTCCTCGGAGCCATCTGTAAATATTTATTTTATAATAGTTTAAAAAGGTTGTGTTATTTAGGGACGCTGGTCTTCAAAGAAAAGTACTCCAAGTTATTTATAAAATTGCTAAGTGATATCTACAGATTATAACTTGACAGTAAAGCTTTATAGAGATAAACAAATAAATCATTATTTTTATATTTAATATAAAAGACAATATAAAACTACCATATCTTAAAATTGGTTTACCGTTATATTTTGTTTTTTTAAATATTCTAATATTTTTTAGCAAATATTAGATTATTATAAAATTATATTTTAATTCATTGTTGTGAAGAACGTTTTGGGTTCTTAATTTGGGGATCCCCAAATTAGGGAACCTAAGACTCCCCATAATAGGCTCCATAAAATGATTATCTTTGACATTCTAAAAATATGTTCAAATAGTTACTAATTTTAATAAATGTAACCTCTAAAGAAAGCCACTTTAATACCAATTATAACAAAATTAGCAAATATAGAAATATAAATACCTTTACTCTGTAATATTGAATTTATTCGAGCTTAGCAAAAACTTTCAGGACACAAATAAAATGTTAGAACCGACTGCTCCAATACTCGTGGAGCTACTGCGCTGTTAACAGCCAAACAATGAGGAAGCGTCCTTTCCTTCAATTTCCAGTGTTCGTCGATAGGTAGCAGCACATCCTTACTCCAAATATTGTACCTCCCCAAATTAGGAACTCACCCCAAATTAGGCGACTTTCCTCTACTTTGGTCGGTTGCGAAGCCACGCCACGCCTTTCAATCTCCCGCCCACCATCCAACAAAATAGGTTCTATACTTACACTCGACAGGGCCAAGGGCCTTAAAGAAAATTACATTTTATTTAAGGTTGATTAGGAAAAAAACACAAAAAACCACAATGTACCCTCCATTTAACCTTAAAAATAACAAGAAGCTTACTCTGACTTTTTCTCCACTATGGTGCAGTTTAAAAGATATGGCCATAGTGTAAATTGGTCAAGGTAGGACTTCTACCGTTCAGGGTAAATTGAGCGTGCAATGCGTATATAGAACAGATACAAACGCTGCGGTTACGTAAAATTTACACTTTTGAAGTAAGATATTAATTACAGATTATTCCTGTTAATTTAGAACATCGGGACTAGATCACTTTGGCCCAACTAAGCGGCTGCAGCAATTAAGCGAAATTTTAACCAATGAGCTGAGAGATACATTTTAACTGAGCAAAATAGGTATGGATAAAATAAAACGAATGTGGCATTTAAAGTAAGCACGCTGTATTTAATTCATATTGGCACCTAGATTTATTTAAAACTAACTAAAGCTAAAAGCAAACAAACATATTGTAGGCCTATTGTGCATATGCAAAATGAAGAAACAGTCAAAGTACCGTGATGACTACGTCAGGCAAAGGTTACACAGTAATAAGTGTTGTTGCTTTGAAAAAATGTATCAAGTGTAGCCTAATGCGGGGATCACGATCAATTTAACGTTCACTTAAGGCTAACTTAACGTAACTTAACGTAAAGGTTATCTTTATGTTTTTAAATGGAAGTGATCACGATGCAGTTAACTTAACGTTGACTTGCAGTTAACTTAACGTAAGAGATGTCCTGGGAGGTCTTTTACTTTAAGTGAACGTTACTTGAAGGGTATCACGTGATCTAGCCAGCCAATCACTATGCGAATGACGTCAACAGGACTATTAATAATTAATTTGTTGGTATTATGACCCATGTTTTCTCTTTAGCGTAAGTTCTAGTGATTGGACATTGAAACAGAATAATTAAACTAAAATAGGAAAGCTAAATTTATCAAAAAAGTTTTGTAATAGATTTTTATTATATCGATTGAAAAGTGTAAACATTCACATATCATCACTGTAAAACTAGTACAAATCACAGATCATACTCGAGAATGAAGATGTTTGGCTCGAGTTGTTACGTTAAGTTACGTGAATCGTGGTCACATATATGTTAAGTTAACTTTAAGTGAACGTTACGTTAAGTTGATCGTGATCCCGGCATAACGTGCAGCGGGTTTCATGGTCAGACTTAGTACGCCTGAAATGTGGCGTTACACCAAACACAGGACGACACCTCCCTAGACCAGAATGGAATAGTCCAGTTTCGAGCTTCCGTGCTATCTACGCACAGTTTGTTGTTCAATCACGACCTTCACCTAAACGGCAATTCGGCTCTAATAAGCGGGAGAATATCAGGCTGAATACTTGTTTTGTTTCGTTTCTATTCTTCAAATGTTGTCCCAAATAAACGGATGCTCCGACTAACCGGTGTCCCAATTAACCGGAATCATCTCTATTTTCCAATTTGTGTCGTATAGTATAGGATTTAAAAAACAACTAAAGTTGTTTTGGATTAATCAGTATTGATTGATTCTTGAATTTTGCAAGACTATTGTTATGTTTGATTGTATAGACATATGCTAGCAGTACAGAGGGATTTGTATTTACTATCACGCTTTCCAAACTCTGCATTAAAGAGCAAAGTCTACAAATGCGCACTTTTAAGGACCATCCTATTTCCAACCCCTTTGTAAGTTAAAATCCTATCCAATTCACTTATTAAAGACACAATATACCGTACATTACATGTGAAATTCTATGAGTGTTACCTACAAATATATTTACACTTTGAATCAAAGAATGTATATAATGCCCTCAATCTTACCATCGTGATCCATAAGTTTAAATTATCCACACAGAATTGACCAAACGAATCACTCCACAGTCATACTAAAGTAAACCACTACTCCGGGCAAGTGAATGCCAATACATCTTGTGTGGATGCCACTCACATTGCTGCACGCTTAAACGGACACCATCTCACACACGCGCTTTTGTGGCCAGTCTCTATATGACCGTAGTGGCTTGACAAATTAAATTAGGTTGGCATTCTTTTTTTTTTGGTTGGTTGGATGCGTTGTATTGGTTAACTTAATAAAACCGTATACAGGGTGTTCAGAAACTCAACGCCCCCTATACACTTATATCTGGCAAACTATGCTAATATTAAATTGTGTTCAACGTTCCGGCGTACAACGCCGGGAGAGCAAAGCTGTGCAAGCATGCGTATACAACAGGTTGCGTAGGGATTAGGCGCGCAGAACTGCGCATGCAATAATGGCAAGCATTTTATGTGGTATAGGACCGTTAGTGAAGACCTTCAGAACGTATTCCCATTTCTAGATAGACTGTCGTGTTGTTTACTATTAATTGTGGTACGTTCTGCTGCCGTGCTCCAAGATTTATAGGTGTAAAGTGTTACTTGCCTAACTCCTGTGCAACCTGTTGTACACGCATGCTTGCACAGCTTTATTATCCTGGGGCTGTATGTAGAAACATTAAATTATTATTAGCACCGCTTTCGGGTTATACGGACTTAGCTAATGTGTAATGGTAGGATGATTTCGAGATGGAATGAAAGACCTACAGTTTAACGTGGGATCCGAACCACGGTGGAGGCCTGGCATTCCTCACATTCACAAGTTGTGATTAATACACCCGAAACATTAAACCCAATGTAATTGTATTCGCATAGTTTGACAGATGTAAGTGTACGGGGATTTCCTCTTACTTTTGGTGCAAACAAACTATATGTGCAGTTTGGGCTATGAGTTTCCGAACACTCTGTATGCTTAAACTACTATTTATTATATTATTTGCTTCTGGTACTCACTTGATACACGTCAGGAGTCTGTGATAGTGTGAGAATGGCCGTCAACAGATTTATTGTAAACTCACAATACCAATTTTTATTTTCTCTCTTCACCTAGGAAAGAAAGTACTGTCATCGTCAAAATAATCGAACTTTTGATTTTGTTAAATGTCGACATGTCATCATGACCCACTGAAACAAAAAAAGTTGTTTTCTAGATTCCGTCTATCCGTCTATCTGTGTCTACCTCGGGTTATAGCTGGAACTATTTTACTGATTGGCTAAAACTTGTTATCTGGAGTTTTTATAAGGTCCCCCATGGGTTTTTGGAATTAGATAGCTAACCCGAAAATTAAGGGTAGTTTACTGAATTTACATTGGTCCTCACGATCAAACATGGAACAAATAACTGCTTTCCTGCACCGATAATAGTGGTACTCTGTGTGGTCCGGAAACAAACAGCCCCACTTAAAGCTTGTATGACAATATAGTTTTGGACTGGAGAGACTCACACTAAGGTTGGTTTTCCTTGTTACCTGGATAACTGGTCAGTGACCTTGTTACAAACACATTACTGCCTACAAGGTTGCTTATTTTTCTATAATTATTAATAAAAATTGCAGCAATGTGTCTAAAAAAAGCCTATACATTATTTCGAATCGACATTTTATTGGTTTAAATACATGACCTTTGAATTAATCAACATATTAAGCTTATTGGTGCCACTTCGGTGGCCGCCTTCTCTAAAGCAGTCGTGCCAAACTTGTTTGATAACAATTTACTAGGGACACGCCTTGAACATTAAAAATACTCAAAGGACCACATTAAAAATATTTACTGTCAATATCTTAAGGTGAGAATGTAGGGAACTCAAGAAAGGATAATGTTTTTTGTTTGTTTTTTAGTTTTTATAGCAAAACTTTTTTTGGACAAAATAAATCAAATATTGCTTCAATACAAGCATAAGAGTTCAATTTTCTTCACACGGTGATATCAACAGTTGTTGTCAAAGATGTCCTGGAATTTAATAACAAACTTTTTAAATGAAGAGAAAAAGTTGTCATTAAATTCCAAGACACCTTTGAAAGAAATATTCAAGAACTGTTGAGGTCAGCATGTGAAGAAAATTATTTTCTATGTTTGTACTGAAGCAAAATCGTATTTATTTTGATAAAAAAAATTTTTTTAGACAAAAACTGCAAAAACACGTACCTTTTCCTGAGTCTCCTACATTCCCACTTTAAGAAAAAATAATTCCAACTTAATATACTAGTATTACAAAAAAATAAAAGTTTAGGCCTCCTCTTGAAAACAATAAGAGTAACCCTATATTTTTTGCCACCAATTTAATTTTTTTTATTTTCTACAATGATTTTAATATCGGGCTTTAAATCTTTTAACAAAGTAATTCTTATAACTGTTAACAAATGTGTATCCGTAATCTGAGATCTCTCGGGTGTTTGGTTTAATTTTATGTGAGAATACAACTGTTCACATACGTAGTATACATTCTGCCAAACATTGCACATGTTTAATGCGCAAATTCAACCATTTTTGTGAATTAATCCTTGTTGAAGGAAGAGTAGAGGTTTGGTACATTAACCTCACATACCAAAGTTCTCTCAATATCGCATTTCAAGGCGTCACTTTCGCAAAAGACTGGATTGCTGTTTTTTCGAGTAGATAAGGGTTCGAATTCCTGTCGGGTATACTGAGGGTAGTATATCCTAATTGGTTTCCTACGCTCCCTCCACGCAAATGTGGGTCAATTTTTTTCACAATTCTACCTTACTCATTCCTATTGCATTGACGCGAATAATATGTATGAGTATATACCAAAAGGGTAGTAAGACCGGTTGGAAAAAAAGTTAGTTGGCATAATATTCATACGCCTTTTGTAATGCTTTTAGTCTACTTTGCTGGTCTAGGAATTAAGTGCTCGCTTCAGAACCCGATGCTCGTGGGTTCAAACTCAGCCGAGGTCGACAGATTTTTCTTGATCGATAAAAGTCCATAGCACAACTTCATTCGGAGGGTAAGTAGAGCCGTCAGTCCTATGTCGATTGTGGCATGTAAAATAACCCTGGAAGGTATGTGAAAATACCTTTCTCGGCAAAATTGCTAGGCCCTTTTGTCCTCGCTCATAGAAATTCTCGTGTGCTGATATAATCAGTCGGTTCAGAAAGTGCACGTTAAATACCTCAAATAATTTTTTTTAATGCTTTAAAGAACTAAATTTGTGCTACTTTTTAAATAATTACATTAGTTTGTTTTCTTTTATACTCTTATATTTTACCAAGTGCTTGAAAATATCCGTTGCTCAGTACAAAATTGTCAATAAACCAACCAATTTGAAACAACTTAATAAATTAGATGCTTGAGTAATTCAATGAAACTATTTTAATTATTTTTTTAGCGCCGTGTCTTACTATCCTCTCGGATTATACACTTATTTAATAACTACGCTAATGGTCTAAGGGATTAGAAAGGCTATACTTAGAGGAAGTATACCCGCATTTGCGTGTAGGGAGAGTAGAAAACCATTTTGGAAAAAAACACCCTCAATACACCCGATCGAGATTCGAACCTCGATCTACACGTCATCAGCAGTCTAGCCTAATGCAAGAGTAGCGTGTTGGACCACGCGGCCACCAAAGTGATTAAACGATTCTAATATTTAGATATAGATTATGCTAAGCCGCCACATGTTAACTATCCTGTCATTTTGGATTTGAGAGTTTAATTATAATCCAAGACTTATCAGGGATGAATCCCAACCGGGTATAACTTACTTTGGTGTGCTTCATATAAACAAATGCGGGCACATATGCTATAAATGATATCTTCCTCATTCCTTCACTCTATTTATGTAAATATGCGGCTATCCCGAACGGTTAGTGAGATTCTGCTCACAAAATTGTGTTAAATCATCATCAACAACAACTGTTTCCGACCTACCGAGTCATAGTAAAATGCCTCCACTCCATCTTCCTATATTCTTATTACATTACAAAATATACTAAATACTCTAAATTTAAATATGGCTCGAATAATAATATATCATCTTTATTTTATTTTTTAGTTCTGACATGAATCAAAACTTGTTTAATTTGAACCCAACTAATAAATAATCCAAAGAAAATGGCTGTTTTCCGAATATAAACCGCTACTCACACTAATGCTCACACCAGACGTTGGTAAATCCCATCGCTTGCGTGGCCCTTTATCTTGTCCCGTTTTCTTCTCGGAGCTTTCTTTGATGTTTTTCCCTGCCTCCCCGACACCTCATCGTGTATTCAGTAGACCGTGTGCTCCTGTAACAAGTTCCCTCTCTCCCAGGGAATGATCCTCCTCGACGGAACGAAGACAAATCCACAGCAAGCAAATGAACTTGTAAAGAAGAGGTTAGGAAACAGAAGAGGAGCTAACACTTGGTTCGGCCGCCGCGTGCTTAGAGGGAGGGTGTGAGGGGGAGAAAGTGGGGTAGTTTTTGGTCGACCGGGCAGCGGTGGAGAAAGTGTTGGGGCGGAAAGGGAGGTGGAAAGGGGAGGGGGGGTTCCTCACAAACATACTCCTCGGATAAATCTGTATTAAATGTGTGACGTCACGGTCAAACTGTGTGAGCGTGCGGAAAATGGGCGTGTGTTTGTGGAAATAAGAAGTGAGGAAAGGCTACTTCACGCTACTAGTGTTAAACAAAATACATGGAGGCCAATTTGTATTTTTGAATTTTTTATTTAGTTTTTTGAAGTATTTAACGTGCACTTTCTGAACTGACTGATTATATCAGTACACGATAATTTCTATGAGCTAGAGTGAAATATACTATCAGTTTTCAGGGAAAGCTATTTTCACATTTTTTTCCAGGGATATTTTACATACCACAAACGACATGGGACCGACGGCTTTGTTTTACCTTGTGCTACGTATTTTTATCGCTCCAGAATAATCCTTCGACCCCGGCTGGGTTTGAACCCACAAACATCGTGTTCTGAGGCGAGCACTTTATCTAAAGACCATTGGGGTTGACTATTTTTAATTTGTGAGTTTGTGTGAGATGGAAGGCTAAATTAAGACTAGAATTTTTTTCAATGTTTTAATAAAATAAATAAAATAGTCCTTTAGTAGATACTTTTAGTTTGATTTTCTACACATATGTCGACAGTTCTTGAATATTTGTCATGAACATAATCTAATTTTATGAGTGTTTTAATGTTTATTTAAAAAGTTTATCATAAAATGCCAATATTCCCATGACATATATTCAAGAATGGTTGAAAATTCATATGCGCAGAAAATTATACTAAACATATATATAGTAGAGCATAATTTTATTTATTGAGGCCAAAGAAACATCTTGCCATAAAAACTGCAAAAAACACTAAACGACCTCTTCCTCTTCCACCCCCACCTTAAAAATAAACTATGTAAGAATTATGTAGTAATATAACTTTAAAACTTTAACAAAATAATATAACATCGTTTAATTTTGAAATAAAATTAAGGTAAGGCTGTGATGTAAAGCTAGTGTAAGTCTTTAAGTTTCGGATAGCTAAAACAATCAGTAAGACGCAGAGCATAAAATAACATCTTTATAAGTAATAATAGTGAGTGTAGTAATTTCATAGCTCCTTTCAAACTAATAATTAATTTTTTAGACTAAACACTCAGGTATCTAAAATTTTAGAATGAGTATGAATATTTCTCTGAAACATTCCACGATCTGAACATAAATATGTGTTCTTCATGAATTAAGCAATTACATAGCATTTACGAAAGTACCTACCGCATGACTCTACCGTCATGTATATGTCACAGTTATATCTTTCGGGATATGGGAAGAGTTCTGTTAATGTGAATGTTTCCCATCCATCGCTGGCAGTTATCAAAACGGCTCTGTAGTGGAGGTGGGGGGTGGAATTGCGGTGTGCTTAGCATGGTGAGGGTGCTAAACAAATCTGCTAATTGTTTCATTTCCCTTACTTTATAACCATATAGATTAGTTTAGTTTAATTTAACTGGAAAATATGCGTGTCAGCTCTTCCACTATCACCCACCGTTACACAAACATTAGCGTTATTAACTCCTATATATTGGCCTTAAAAACCCGTTAAAAAAAACTTTACGAATTTGTCCATCAACTCTTGTCCTCTACGTACCCGGCGTTGCCCGGGTGGTGTTAATGGTCTCATATACCGTCATTCGTGCTTGGTGTGGCTACTAGAGTTGTGAAATTTCTCTTAGGATCTTAAGCTGAGATCTAACTTTGGATTTAATATTAAAATTTATCTTTGGATTTTTAGGTAGAGATTTATCTTCGGATTTAAGGTTGATAACATTCTTTGGATTCAAGGTTGAGGATTCTCTTTGGATTTAAGGTTGAAAACTTTCTTTGGATTCAAGGTTGAGGATTCTCTTTATTCAAGTTTGTATTAAGGTTGAGGATTCTCTTTGGATTTAAGGTTAAGATTTCTCTTTTGATTTAATGTTGAGAGCTCTCTTTGGATTTAAGGTTGAGGATTCTCTTTGGATTTAAGGTTTAGATTTATCTTTGGATTTGAAGTTGAGAGTTCTCTTTGTATTTTAGATTGAGATTTCTCTTTGTAAACAAGGTTGAGATTTATCTTTGGATTTTACTGCCCAAACTGAAATTCACTAGGTTTAAGGAATCTGGTTTGAAATAAATGTAAAGTAAAAAAAGTCCAAGATGCATACCTCTAGATAAGTATAAAAAATATGTCAGTTATCTCGGTTTCTAGTTTTGGAGTTATAGCGTCAACAAACAAACGTTCTAGTTTAATTGTCGTTGTGCCCAGTTTAAAAATCGTCCTAGTTAACTTTCTTGCTTGTCCAAAACACAGAGTTTGTAGTAAATCCCAGCGACAATTCAGACGTTTAGTTATTTTAGTTCAAATCATGTTTTATAAACCTCAACCACTTCTATATGGCATTGAAAACCCAGTTCTAATAGCGCCCATACATTCACCGACTAACGACAGTTATAATTATTATATTGTGATGTATTCAAGTCCATCTTACCGTTAACAATAGAACGTATTGTTTGGACTCTCCTTAAGAAAATTTTTGAATTTACCTGACTATCATATATATACAAACATGATAGCTAGTTTAGTTTTATTTAATTTGTTTAAACAAGTGTTAGTTAGCAAATGTGATAAAGATACATTTCAGGACCAGATCAGTGACAAGAGATGGAGCTAGGATGCTGAGTAATAATAACTTCGAAATTTCTCGGTCAATTTTAAATTTATTTCGCCTTATTAGATATGGGAAAGGTTTGGTTTCACGAACAAATGAAGCAAAACCCGAGCTATCATGTTTGTATATGTTGGCCAAGGTTATTTCATTAGAAGGATAGCCAGTATGATTAACGTAATTGTTTTATGGGGAATACTTGTAATAGTTTTTGATGGTGGGGGTACTTCCTGTTTGGTTGCTATTTTCAACACCAAGGTTATTGAAGGCATACCCTAAATTATAAGGGGTCGGAATCGAAAGGTAACTGAGATAAGTAAAATGTACCCGCTGTATTGGGGAAAAGGGGTAAGAAAACCACATAGATAAATCACAAATGTAACACCAACCCTCCCCGTCACAGGTAATGCAGATCATTCCAAGAATGGCACCTTACACCAGTGTTTCACTAATTGTGGTACGCGTACCTCCATAGGTACGAGAAGTAGCTCAGGGTGTGCTTGACTTGACGTACCACTAAGTTTTACAAATCCTTTATAAAATAGTTATTGTGCCTTGTAAATATATTGATGCAGATTTTGAACTGATGACATTAACTTTTATAAGTATTTGTTTATCTTTATTGTGTATCTTACCAATGAAGCTTGATTATTTTGTTTGTGTGTTTCCCTTTTATTTAATGAAGAGCCAGAAGTGGTAAGTTGGTTTGTTCATGATACTGAGTGGTACGCGACTGGCAAGTGCTTGATAAACACTTCCAAAAACCGTGGGACCATTTATACCTGTGTGTGACTACTGGGCACCCTGTATCTAGAGAGACGAAGTTAAAGCCGCATGCTCAAAGCCGGACCCTCGCTGTAGACTAACTCTCTCCAAGATAAGTCATATCCACCTCCCCGCCCCACTTCCCCCTTACTAACACACACAGTCACAGATTGTACGAGTTGGTGTTTCTCGAAGAGGGCATGTAAGTTTGTTCAGAAACATGCAAACCACGTTCTGCCAAACTCCTTCCCTTCAATTCTAATTTGCTGTCAACTTTGAACTTAATTAGAATTAATTAATATGATTGGTAGCACGGTAACGCATACATAATTAGAAAGATTGTGTGCGAGAGTAAGGGAGATAGAAACGAAGGGTTAGGGAACGAAAGTTTGTGGGGGAAAGGTGGGTGCGGGAGGGGTGGGCTGGTTTCACAAAGATGGCAGACTTGCTTATTAACATGGTCAGTGGGAAATACGAGGGAGGCCTTCTCCGTGGAAGAAAAGGAGACACGCCAGCACCTTGATAATTATTTATGGTTCAGTTAATTGAACATCAGCTTAAGAACCCATCTCACGCCTGACTAACCGGGATACTAGACACGAGACTATGTTCGAACCAGAAATCGCATCGAAGCCCGGCTTTCTACATTCTACAATGGACAACGGCGGGATTGGAATCGGTGAGATAGTTTTTTTTTCATTTTAAGATAATTACTTTTCAAATGTATTTTTAGCAATATCATACATCATTTATACACACATACATACATACATACATACATACATACATACATACATACACACATACATACATACATACATACATACATACATAAATA
>CABFWO010002448.1:65385-102550 GCA_902155825.1 Timema genevievae
ACATACATACATACATACATACATACATACATACATACATACATACATACATACATACATACATACATACATACATACATACATACATACATACATACATGCATACATAAATACCTAATCACGCCATTACTACAGCCCCGTAAAAATTGTTTTATTTTTAGTTAAATTTCTCTTTTAAATCTCACTTTTCGGTGTTATTTCGTGTTTATTCAAAATTGCATATTATTTACATATTGAGACAATTTATACAAAATTAAAATTTATTATTGAAACCTTATATATTTGCTTTAAAATTCTTTCTCAAGCTTGCCTTCATATTTCCCAATTTTATAGCTTAAAGTTAGCTTACATTACAACAAAATACTAATCATATTAAATCATTGTCAAAATTTATGTTGAATTTCTTCATAGTTTCATGTTTATTTAAAGATTTTTTTGTAAAAGTGGTGTTATTTCGTTTTATAGGAGGTTCTCGTGTAGTAAGACAATTTCGTTTTATTTCGTTTTTCAAAAAAATTTTAAATCGTATCTAAAAACTATCAAAGGAAAACGTACTTTATTCCATCTTTGTTTGGCACTTTTCGCTTCATCGCGTCTCACCATTTTTACGGGGCTATACCCCCATTACTTTACGGGGTACGCAATAAACTGTACATTTAGCTAAAAAAAAAAACTCCACACTCAATCCATCCTCACTAACTTTCTACACACTTCCCCAACCTCGCAAACTCCCTTCGCTTCAACAACATCAATACACCGAGTCATACATGCTCTTTTATTCTTAAAATTCTTGAATACTTACTGACTCTGTCCATACGAGTTTTTCCACATACATTTTTTGAAATTTCATTCCAACCGTGTTCACCTTGCTCTTGTGTTTCTCTTGACAAGCCCACGCTTCACATCCATACAATAATGTTGGCGTTAGCATACTTTTAGATACTGCCATATTTGCTTCTTTCGATACCCTACTATTTTATTCTTTGCAATAGTCCACATACTCGTACATCCAACTACTCTCCGAGATTCATTCACCCCTCTGTCAGTTTCATAATTCATCTTTCCATTTGTTACAAAAAATATTCTGCCCAAATACACAAAATTATTTACTTTTTCAAACTGTTTTCCAGTTATACTAATTTGACAATTATATCCTGATTCGTTATTATCAAAAACTATCATCTTAGTTTTGGAGACATTTATACGAAGATTCATTTTGCCTGTTTCCATATTCTCACGATTTGATGCATTCTGCAAGTCACTTTCATTCTCAGCCATTAATACGGCGGCATCATCTACATATAGAGGCACACTCACATTCGCATTGTCCATATCTAAAGGCATCTAATTTAAAAAAAAATCCAGTTGAGGACCAATCCAAATAGCTTCCATGGGCATCCCATTTGAAAAATTTGCTAGTGGAAAACCATTTTAAATAACTTTTAGAGGTATATAATTTTCTAAAAAAAAAAAGCAAAATTAGGTGGAGAACACACTATAGTGCATTTCAAATTTTTTTTAAATTTTGGGTGAGGACCACTTCCAATTGATTCTTCTAGGGATCCTAATTTATAAGTAAATTATTGTGAGCACTTTAAAATAACTTTTTGAAGCATTAAAATTTTCAATAATTTGCCGTAGGTGGACTAATTCAAATAGCCTTTAGGAATATAAAAAGTTCGTAAAATTTCATGTGGAGCATTATTTTAGTTAGCTGTTACAAGATTATAATTTTTTTAAACTCTCCAAATGAGGACTACTATAAATACCTTTTAGGAGCACCCAATTTCCAAACATTAACTGAGGAAGAGGAGAGTAGAAAGGACCTAACAAATTTTGTTAATTTACCCGCCCTTATCCTCCTTTCCTACACAAATAAAGTTCCACCACCCCAGTATAAGATAGCAATGTTCTTATTTATTAGGTTTTAGTAATAATTCTTAACATAGTCTCTTAAACTTAAGATTTTGATCATCCTCTTCCACCAAATAAAACTCTCCATATGCCCATGCGTGTATTCCAAACAGGTACTATGACAAGGCGAGGAAAAATTAATAGTAGTAGTATAATAGTCCCAGCGCTTCTTCATTAACAGTAAAATATGCTTAATGTACATCAGTGGGGGTAGGGATTGTCTTTTTTACCTTGAACTTCCACACATTAAAATATGCAATTAACTCCACGTCAATACAATGTCTAAGAAACACACCTACGTTACTATTTATCCCCTCCGACATAGCTAATGAAACTAAATGAAGTCAATAAACCAAGTCTCGGTTCAATATAGTGGCGTTCATCATTGCACAGCGAGTTATATACCGTAAAGACAACGCTTTACATGAAAACCGTGGTAAGACCGCAGGATGGCAACCTTTAAGTCGTCTCATTTGATTCTAGAACATTGTTAGTGTAAGATTCCGTTTATATTTGGATTTATCTTTATTCCTCAGTCGGTTTTAGTACCCGTTTGGGTCATACGCTTATGTAAATCGACTAATTACTCCTATGGTTTATATGGATTAGGAAGATTGTACTTATAAGAAGTGTACTCGCCTTTTCCTGGAGGGAGAATGGAAAATCATTTTAGAAAAAAACTTAATATACCAGACTGAGATTCGAACATTGACCGCAGCCAAGTTTGACACAAAATTGTTTTTAAACGAAGTACATCATAGAGATTAGAGATGCACTGTGGAATTTAAAACACACAAACTATGAAAAAGGGATGCCAAGGGAAAACTGTGGATGGAAGTATCTCCTGCTGTTTTCGAAGACTGATTCTCAATTGTTCCTTTTACGTTAAAACACAGCCAAGCAAAGCTCCCTGCACTCATTTCTGTAGCATGTAATTGAAAAATCTGCCTGAATGTGTCGAAGAATTTGATGAATACAGTATGAAACTGTCCAAAGGACAACCTGCAGCATAGAAAAGGGATAAGTATAGAAACGCCACTCTAATGTTGGCAAGTAGAACCACATTGCTAGCGCTCGCGGCTTTCGTGCACCGAACTAAAAGATTTGAAACGGGGCGTTAGACTTGGAACACAACGCATTTTCTATTGCGAAATGTTAATTAATGAATTATTATATTAAATTCAAATATATGTACCTAAATACAGTATTTTATAAACTAACCACGTTAGGAAATGTAAAATCTAGAAATTCTAGGTAAACAGTTTCTTTAAAATAAATGACACATTGCTAACAAAACAATAATGGCGAATTTTACGTAGACTTCACACTTCCTTTTCTATGTAATTCACGTCCGCGCATACGCATTCCTCTATGACGTCATTGCAAGATGCTCCTAGCGATTGTGCTCCAAACTAGTTTACGGGATCAGCTAGTCCTATAAGAGTGCCTGCAGCTTTTTATAGTGTGCATGCCATAGTCCGAACTTTCTTCTTTTTCAGATGATTTGATACAGCAAGAGCGAGCAGTAGATCATCTTTGCCCATAGTTGAAATTTTCCCAACTTACAGAGCCTGAGGTAAGCTGCGTTTGTCACGCCATCGAGACACCCCTTAGCGACCACCCGTGCTTGCGTTCTGTTAGTAGCGTTTCTGTCGCACCATTCGGAACGCTAACCAGTCCCCGGCCAAACTCGACTCGAACTCGAATTTTCGATTACTCGCACACCTTAATAAATAAATCAAAGAAGCCATGTTTTGAAAAATAAAAAATTAAAGAGTGAGCCACCCCTGGTTGAGTTGATAAATTAAGATTTTCCACCCCTCACCCCTAACACCCGCCAAATCAACGGGAGCATTTTAGAAACTCAAGGACTACCGGGAAATATTTAACAAAATTATTTTATTTTATTAAACTATTAACAACCCTCAACCCGCTTCGGTGTCCGCGTGCTCTAACGCGCTACTCTCACAGCAGGCTAGACTACCGATGATGGGGAGATCAAGGTTCTAATCTAGGTCGTGTGTACTGAAGGTGGTTTCCCCAAAATGGGTTTTCACTCTCCTTTAATGCAAATTCGGGTTCACTTCATCTAAATCTAACCTTCCTAATCCCTAAAACCTTTAAAGTAACTAGTACATAAGCGTATAATCCGAACGGGTAGTAAGACGCTGTGCTAAAAAAAACCAAGTCCTGAAAAAGATTATTTTTGATATATTTTTATAAATATATTCTGTGAACTTATTTTGCATTGCCCACTTAAGTGGTCGAATGGTCTAAACCAGGGGTTCTCAAACGTTTTACACCCAATACTCTATTGAATACTAAAAGTAATTTTTAAGCCTCACTTTCTTGAAGAGAAAATACCTTAAAAGTTATGTTAAAATTAAAACAAAAAGAAAGCATGTATTATTTCATTGATTACTTTATTATATTCTGACTAATTAAATCAGTACTCGGCGTTACCTGAGGGAATTGTTTTTAGTTTAATAACTGTACATGAACAGGTACTTTAAAGTTTGTGCCTTTAAGCCCTGCGTTGCCTGGGGCCCTTTTGCTTCCGATCAAGTTTTTAGTTAATTTTTAAAAATGTAATCAAAATTTTAAAATTCTAGCTTGGAGGTGTACGTGTTCGTGCAAAGGGGCTACTAATTTTGAAATTTTCAGGCCTCTTTGTGTGGTATATATCTCCTAACGGTCATACCAGTCAAACTCTTTATTTTTATTAATAGTGCTTTGCTTCCGACTTGGAACTTCACCAGAAATCACCTCGTGTCTCACAGTGAGAAACTCTGGTCTAAAACCAGTGTCTCTCAGATATTTTTTGCTCACGGCATACTATTATTTGTTGTTAGTCCTTGCGACACACCGAACGTGAAAGTTGGTAACCCTGTGGTAGACTTGAGGATACGCATGCGCAGAGAGACTTCTCTCAATTGTCCTCTATTTGACCACGGATTGAACATTTTGTGTAAGAAACGACAATAATCTCATTAATTACTCAACTCCTTGATTTTTAACCATAACATTCTCTGAAAAAGAAATATATATTAAAGCTTTCATATATTTTTCTTTTATTTATTTATTTATTTTTAAAAATTAATATGGATTTAAATCACTTTTAACTAGTTTTTATCAGCAATAGCACAACGTTCAGAATTTTACGGCACACCTAGTGAATTTCACGGCAACTGTCTAAAGCTTCATTCTCACGATGGAATGAATTGGGAGTATGAGGTCGGGTCTCGAATCTCGGTCTGGTATACTGAAGGTATTTTATCCTAAATGGTTTTCTACTCTCTCTCTCTCTCTCCACCATGCAAATTCGAGTACACATCCTCAAATTAATCCATTATCACCCCTAACACTTTAGCGAAATTATTACATAGGCGTACAGCCTGAACGGATAGTAAGACGTAGTGCTAAAAAAAATGTTTCGTATGTATGGTATTCGGATATGTAGCTTGTTTATTTATTTTTAAACAAAAGTGTGACTTGACTTGTTTTATCCTATGTCCTTCACATGTTCCTCTTTCTCTCTCTATCTTTCTCTTCCCCTTGGAGTGCTTTCATAAAGACTGGAATCTAATTGCGTATGCATGTGATTTTAGTCCTTGTTCATCGTTTTCGTTCTGTCTCAGGAGAAAGAGAGAGAAGATATCCGGCTTGCGACCGAGTGAAAAGGTAACAGATTTGATTGGTAATTAAATGGTCTTTATGTTTGTAATGAATTATTCATGTTAATGTTTAACTACCTACTAAGAATAATTTCCACAGAGTTGGCGATGTACTGCCAACCATAAGTTCCCTCATCTCATGAAAATATCTTGAAGTCCTCGTGCTCTGCTTCTTTACCACCCATCCTGGCTCTCCTCATGTTTACACTTAAGAGTTAAGGTTGACTAAGGAAGAATTCAGAGGAAGCATACCCACATTTGAGTGGAGAAAAAGAATGGGGAAAACATTTGAGGAAAAACACTCTAGTAAATCGGGCAGGGATTCAAAATCTAAATTCCTAGTCATTGTAAAACTAGACGAAACGAGACTGACGCCTTTGTCCGTGTGCTTAGCAGTACGAGTCCTACTGTAGAGTCGCACGTTCTCCGAAAAACAAGAGCAGAACATAAACGTAGTCACGTGACGAAACCCATCACTAGATTTCATCAGGAGTTGAAATAGTCTCAGCTTGGTCAGCTATTCATTAAAACAATCTGCGTGTAAGAGTCAGTAACGTTCAAAACTATTTTACTCTTTTCAGTGCACGTCCATGACTTAATCCATCAAGCTATAACTTGTAAGTATTCTTTCATATCATAAAATGTGAGAAAAATCTTTAGACTACTTAAATATTTAATTATTACATTAAAAATGAATTATTTTAGAAATACGTATAGGTAAATTTGATTAATTCAATTATTTAATTATTTATTTTAATTAAATTTAAACCCTTTAACTTTGGTAGTGGTATTTTTACTAATCTATTTTAATACATTCATAAGCCAAGCCATTTTTTCAGTTGTCACTTTTGACAAATGGTGTCAATTTTGACAACTGTAATTAAAATATGGTGTTCTTTTTTAATAACTGGCTACAAATATTTATGTTTGTGTATGGTATAAGATGATACAAGGGCTAATTATGATTAAGTTAAAAACAAAATAAAGTGTGTAGCCCGAACGGGTAGTAAGACGCGGTGCTAAATAAATAAAACAAAATAAATAACATTCATAAACAGTATAAAAACTAATGATAGAGTAAATTGTAGGATTTTTATCATACTGCCTTAAGGCCGTATATGTCTGCATAGTTTTGATATGTTTCAGGGGGCCTTTGGATTAAAATATCGCTCCAGTAATATTATTATTATTAGCACCGCGTCTTACTACCCATTCGGGATATACGCCCTTAAGATAATGTGTAATGGTAGGGTGATTGTGAGATGAAATGGAGGACCTACAGTCTAACGTGGGATCCGAAGCACGGTGGGGGCCTGGCATTCCACACATTCTTCTATTAATAGCACATAGTTTGATTTTATTCACGTGGTTATATAAACAGTTGTTGAATAGCTGCCTTAAGCATAGCGGTTTTAGAAGATAAATTTTTTAAATTAAAAGAAATAGTTGCCATTAAATTTCAGGACACCCTTGTCAGATAATCAAGAAATGTTGAGTTCACCACGTAAAGAAAATTAAACTCTTATGTTTGTACTGGAGAATTATTTGGTTTCATTTGACAATAATAACGTTTTTATATTAAAAAAACTGCAATAATACGTAACTTTTTTCGCGTCCTCTACATCTCCACCTTAGATTACCCGTAAATTGAGATTAATAGAATATGATGAGAAAAATTACAAGTTTACCCTGTTGGAATTCAAACCCAAATTGTTTGAGTCAGAACCAGGGATGCTCTTCTAATTACCAATGTAAATAATTTTCACAGCTCAATGTACTGCTTCAGAATGTAGGTTAACCCAAATTGTTTATATTTAATAGATGCTAAGGTAGAGAAAGACTAGGGGCATTATTTGAGCAAATATTTACTATATTCCAGATGCCTCCAGGGTTATGTGACTGTTAGCACGTGTACCAAATAATAATAATTCGCGTGTGGGTCATATCATTCGTAACCCAGTTTTTATTAGCTAGTCCTAATATACCGATGTCCAGGGGACAGCCCGAATGTACTAATCGTGCATCCTTTCCGTGGAGGCTCTTTCCATGTCTCGATAAAATGAGATGATATGAGGAGATGGTGATAGCAGGGGGGACAGGGGGGGGCAATTGCCACCCTGAAATTTAGAGGTTGTATAAATATTAGAAGTCGGTTAATACCAACCAACATTGTTCTTAACTAGCGCTCTAACATTGCCCTCAGCCAACAAACAGAGAGTTATAAAATATAGCTAATAAATTAGTCAGACTACTAGCGCCCGTCACCAGGCCACCTGCTGACTTTAGGGTTGATAGCTTGGTGCATGCGCGAGCAATTCCAACAGCATTCGCCATTCAAACCATCATGGTCAAGTGTACACCCACGAATTTGGACAGATTTGAAACATTTTTCTTATGTTTTATCTTATTTTCAGGAGACAAGGATTGCCTTAAAAAAGTCCTTCTAGGCTTCAATTTAATACATTTTCCCGGGAGAGGCTCTCGAGGGCTGGTACTGGTAGACTGGTCTCGGAGCTGGCGCCGATGGGATGAATCCCGGTGGGAAGATGGCTACTCCTTGGTCGTTTCCCGCCGCTGCAACTGCTGTTCCCCAGCCTCTTGTAAGCGCGATGTACAACAAATTTATTCGGTGGACAAGTGCTTGCTGCGTTTCCTTCGGCAGCTCCGGGTATTTGCTAGCCATGGCCAGCAAGAAGGCAGTTTGGTGCTTATCCCGTCCCGCCGGGAGTTCGCCGTATTTGGCCTTCAATCCAAGAGCCACCCGAATGGCTGCCGGTTCGTCCACATCCAGCAGTGGTGTTTCCAACGGCAGAAGAGATGCCCAGGCCTCCCGTGTAGGGTGGTCCGTCGCCGGCCTGGCCTCCACTTCTGGTTCCACTGGCTGCTGAGGTCCATCTTGAGGGATGAGTCGACTCAAGATTCGTTCCATATTTCGGATCCTCTCGTCTTGATCCTTGTAACGTTCTTCGCTGGTGGTGACTGTTTGAGTCAGCTGTTGTAATGCATGTATGAGCTGCATGTCCTGCGTCATCTCGGTGTCGTCCTTTCTGAACTGGATGGTCTTAACTGGACTGGTGATTGTACTGGAGTGTGCTAGTTTGGAGGGCGTAACTGCAGCTTCTCCTTGTGCCACTAGTCCTGGGAGCTGGGCTGGCGTCCGGGTTCGTGGTGATGAATCTGTTTGATCTGAAGTGTTACTTCCTTCCGATGTTGAGGGACTGCCCGGTGCGGAGACAGTCTTTCCCGAACGCAGATCCGTTGTGGAGTTTCCTAGGATGTCGATCAGAGAAGATGTGTCTAGCTTGTCTAGAATAACTTCTTCGAGTGTATCTCTCACCGATTGCAGAGTGTGTGTGTGTGTGTGTGTGTTCCTCTCGTTCTTTTCTAAGCGGGTCAAGGCAGCGACTGGTTCGAAACATGTCCCGACGCTTGCTTCACTATTGGTCTTAAGCCGGAGTCTTGACCAATTCTTCCACGGATAATTTGATCTTCAGCAGGAAAACTAAGCATTTTATTAATTAGCACCAAAAATCTTTATTTTTAACCATCCAAACTACCCTGTCATTCCATTAAAAGGGTAGGTACCCCTATTTAGTAGGCCTACTGGGGATAAAATGCCCATTGTTTTGAGATACAGTTGTTGTTGAGAAGAGTAAATGGAAACATTATTTTTGGGAATTCTTTAAAGCATGAATCAATCTTAAAAAGCTGGTTTTATTTTCCAACGCCATCACATAACATAATAGCTTCTTAAAAGGTGATATTCTTTGGAAAAGTGTTACCAACTGTTACCGCAAACTAATTTTATTCTGTGTGTTGACGCTAGAAGCAAATTCGACGCCGCTAAAACTAGCGGACGATACAAAGTGTGCTGGTCATAATAACCCAAACGCTATCTTTTCCTTGAGAGTTAAGCTAACTAGCTGTTGCAGCTTACGTCGAACGTTCATAATAGACCTGCTAGACTAGGCTAAGGTGTCATAATAAATAAATATACAACTTAAACCAAAAGGTGAATTCATTTGGTTCCTACTTCCGTCCGCTACTGCGCATGACGTCATCAGGGTGACAAGTGCCACTATTGCTCAAGCGTAAGGCTCGGTAAGAAATAGAATTTCTTCTTTCTTTTTTTAGCGCCGCTTCTTATTACCTGTTCAGGTTATACTCACTAATCCTTCCTCACTAAAAGCATATATAAAAACGTTGGCTATTTGATTCTCACTAATCCTTGTTAAATTATACTATTAGGGGATAAATAATAACTGCACATATAATCATATCTAAGGCAAAACCCAATAACTCATCACCGTATTTCCCCAACCTATGGGCCTGGAAACTTGAAACTTGAAATTTGAAATTTGAAATTTTGTATGCAACTTCCTTTTAAAACCCTAGTCAAATGATAAGACGGGGTTTTGAGAAATTTGACCTCTAAAGGCTGAAAAAGAGGGGTTGAAAGTTTTCAAAATTTACTGATGCATCCTTTTAACCAGTGAACTTATAGCCTTAAAATCTATAAAGAAAATTTCTTTCTAGAATTGAGTGAGATTTTTTTGGCAGTTTTTCAAATTTCATCCCCTTAGAGGATGGAGAGGGGCAGAAATGTGTGGGACTCACTGACTTACTTATCACCATGTTTCCCCAACCTCTGGGTCTGGAAACTTAAAGTTTTGATTGGCAGGAAAGTATCGAGACTACCCCATATAAACATAAAAATCTAAAACTGGGAAATTTTGAAATAGGGCTATGGGGAATGAGGGGTCTATAATTAATAAAACCACTTTTTAGATGAGGTAGAAAAATAAAATTCAAGAGAAAACCAAATATATATTCGCATTTAAATGTTTAAAAGTGAATTGTAGAAAATATGATAAGGGAAGGGGGTCAAAATATCAAAAACTAATAGTAAACAGCTACGTCCCAGTGTGATAGAAAACTAAAATTTGGCAGGCAGGTAAAAAAAAAAACCACTCCAAATAAATATTAAGGGCTGAAAATAAAAAATTTGTTATTGGGACATTGGAAAACGAGGAGGGGTTATAAACATAAAAACAATCATATTTGTCTTAAAACTTGAAATCTATAAGCATAAGTTCTTTAAATGGGGGGGAAGGGATGGAGTTTGGGTAGCTACAATTTCCAAAACTAATAGGAACAACTACTTTTCTCTGTGGTAGAAAAGTGAAATTAGGCAAGGAGGTATATTGACTACTCCAAATAACCATACGAGACTGGAGATTTTAAATAGAGAAAATAAAAGGGTTAAGTAAAATGAAAACTACCTTGTAGGTGAGGCATAATCTTGAAATTTGCCTAGAATGTAGAGGAATAAAATTACTCCAAAATCAAAATAATTGTGGTAGAAGATTGAAATTTTGCAGTTGGGTATAAGAACCACCACCCCAAACAATCATTATAAGCCGATCCTTGCATTTCATAATGAAAAAGCAGTAAATTGAGAAAGGAGATGCCGTCAAGATTCCTAAAACTAATATTATAAAAAAACACTTTTTATGTGATATAAAATTAAAGTTCGAAAGTCAATTGACCTTCTCGGAGAGCCGATGAGGTCTGAACACATCAAATTTCAAAATTGAATCCTCGAAATGGAATCACTCAAAATAGAAACAACTAGAATAGAAAACTACCTTTCAGTGTGGTTTAAAATTGAAATTGTGCAAGCACGTAATTTCAAAATGGTAAAGTTGGAAATGAAAAGGGGGAATAAGGAGAAGTAGCTTAAACTATTTCCAAAATTATTATAAAATCTTCATTTCGGCATGGAAGAAAGTTTAAATTTGTCAATTTTGTAAAAGGACTACCCGTCAATAAGCATTTAAGATATAAAGTTTGAAATATAAACATAGGAGGCGGGAAATGGCTAGTAGAAAAAAAACTTATCAATATGGTAGAAAATTTGAATTTTGTTCAGGCTGATGAAAAAAATCAAAAATTAAACTATATAAAACTAAAGATTATCAGGGGATCCATTAGCTTTGCGATAACAAAGCTAATAAATGGAACGGCTCACCACACAGACTTTCTATTTAATCTAGAAATAAAGACATTTACTAAAAACACGTAAAATTTTTGAAACGAAATAATATACATTGTTGCATAAACACTCCACCAAAGAGCATCAATGTAATCATATACACTGTTATAAAAATATTAGTAAACGAGGCACCTCTTTGTCCACCAAATAGCTTAACAATCAATTTCAGATTTCTAAGTGTTCTATAAAAAAATACATATTTTTGCTTATAATTCAGAAACTATTGGTTCTATAAAAACATGCTCCAGATTTTTTTTTGAGCATTCTAATATTAGGCCCACTACAACTTTACAGTAATAATTTATTTCATATCTCAAATAGTTGCGGATATATGATCAAAATTGGAAATTTCTGCTTACCTCAAGTGCCCTCAAAGTAATTTTTATGGAAAAACCAGAACTGCCGTTTGATTTGTAATGTTAAAAAGTTGCCTCGATACAAAATTAAATAAAAATTGTTAAAACTGGTTTTGAAAAAAAATCTATTATATCTCTTTTTGACCTTCAGTAAACAACCCTTAATTTTAAGGGTGAATTCTAAAATTCTAAAGATTCCTTGGGGGGTTCTTATGAATCCCCTTGATACCAAGTTTTAGTCCGATTGGTAAAATGGTTTCTGCTTTAGTCCGAGATATAGATAGGCAAACTAACAGACAACATCGTGAAAACCACTTTTCGGTTTAAGAGGGTCAGGAAACGTGGACATTATTTTATCGAAATCTCAAGTTTTTTTTTTTTTTACAATCACATTACTTCTCTCTCCAAAGGGTCAGGACAATGTAAAAAGAACATCACATTCCACAAAAAAAAAGCATAAATAAAATAGCATACACTGTTATAAAACCATTAAGAAAAGAGGAACATCTGTATCCACCTAAGAGAATAACAATGAATTTAATTTTAAAAGACTTGAGTAAAAATATTTATATTTGCCTATAACTAAAAACTATTGATTTTATAAAAAAATATTTCAAACAAAAGTGTTTTATTTGTATATTTTTTATGGAATCGCCATCTTTCGTTTACTTATAAATGATTTTTAAACGAGAGCTTCTCAAATGCTGCGGTCTTTTTATAAATTAAGATGATGAAATAAAAACTTTTATTTTGAAATTAATATTTTGTATGGCTCTTTCTCTAAGTTATAAAAATCATGCATTTATTTTGTAATTCATTATTTCATGTACTATAATAAATCTTGCTTCCACGACCGCAAAACAAAAAACATAATCGTTTTATTAATATATTTTGTTATTTCACAAGTATAGGAAAAAGTCAATTATACAGTAATCCTTAGGGTAGCAATATTAGAAACGTTTGATTACACTTTTTATTGATTATATATTATTATTTTTTTAAATAATTATTTCTGAAAATGTTTAAATTAGTCACGTTTAGTCAATGTTTGCAATAAATAAAACCTTCTGATATCTGTAACTTACCTACACTTCTACCATAGATAAGTTATACTTAACCCCTAACTGTAAATATGTTGAGTCCGAACGGGTAGTAAGACACGGTTAATAAATAAAAAGTTAAGACTAACGAACTAATATTGAATTCTAAATCATGACAATTGATAAAATGGGTGATTTTATTATGCGGAGGCTTAAATGAAGTGTTTTGGTTTGGTCATTTGGCCACTGATGAAATTCACTTCTGTCTGTGGGTTTTAAATTAATGGAGTGTATTAGCCATCAAACAAATATAAACCGCTTGCAGGTGGCCGAAATTGAATCTCGGAACCCGCCAAACTTTTAATTAACAATTGATTTATTGACTTTTAGAAATTCCGCAGGAGCATTTTTTCACAAAATTATGTTTAACGAGCACTATACTAGCTTGGTAAAATATGGAGGCAGACATAAATTGGGTGGTCGTAAAATAAAGACTCTTTTAAACAATTTAAGATGTAACCCATATTGTTAAGCAACGAAAATTTAAGGTACAATTCCAATAACTTTTTTGTGTTTAAATACACAATTACCTTTTCGGGTAAGCTGCTAACATTTACGCCAGTTCAATAAAAACTAATGGTCATAAACAAAAATGTCAAGTCAAACGGAACAAACCTTTTCAGAAAGTTGAGAATGGAAATTAGCGCAAATAGCCACTAGCAAAACTATTTTAATTTTGTTTATTTTTACTTCACTCGTGTGGCACTCCAAGCACTGTACTCACCCGCTACAACACCGAGCTAAAAATAATTTAAAATCACAAAAATTTCTCTTGACAATTTATCTTGGCTTTATGTTATAAATTTTGTGGAAAATTACGATATAACTTTTCATAATATGGATAGATATTAAACTATTTAATTAAAATTGTAAAGCAAGTAGAAATATATCCGTTAAAATATAACCTATATAAATAAATCTCTAATGATGTGTGAATGTATATCTTTCCAAAAGATCGCTAGTATTTCCTAATGACCTGAACAAATGCGAAAAAAAAAATCAAGAATTTATAAAAAATAAAGAATATAGACATAAAAACATAAAATCATATTTTAGTTAAGTATTATAATTTGGTTTTTTATGTGTTATTTTCACATCAAAACCAAAGAGAAATTTCAATAGAAATTTCAACCTCAAATTCAAAGAGCAATAAATAACAGGTTGTTATACAGTTACTTGGTTTTTTACTTTCTCACTATCTTACAGGTAGGGAAATTAAGTTTATTGTGATCGTTAAAAAAAAATCGAACTCAAGATTTTGATGAATTTCGACGTATCATGACCCCCCATGACCCCCCCGAGTCCGAAAAAGTTGTTTTTGAATTTCCGTCTGTCTGGTTGTGCCTTGGACTAGAGCCTAAACTATTTTACCGATCGGGCTAAAACTTGTTATCCATTGTTTTCATAGAGTTGTCCCGAGGAGTTTTTGGATTTGGATATCTAACCCTAAAATTAAGGGTAGTTCAACAAAGGGCGAAAAGAGAAAAAATCTATTTTCTAAAAATCGGCTCTAACGATTTTGATTAAATTTCATTTCTAATCATTGATCAATATTATAAAAAAAATGGTTACTCTCATTTTTTCGGAAAAATGACTTTAAGGGTTCCGGTCTGATGCGTAAATTTACATTTTTTTAAATCTTATCTCCGAAAGTATTTGAGATATGAAATTACTTATCATAACAAATATGTAGGTCTATTTATAATACAAATATATTGTTTGAAACATATTTTTATTAAACCAAAAATTTTCAAGCTAAACACAAATATATATTATATTCTTAGCTTTTCGAACACTTAAAGTAAAGTATTGCAACCGTCAAAACAATCTAATCCGAAATTTTGATGGATGTCATCGTTTCATGACCCTCCGAACCCTAAAAAGTTGTTTTTGCAATGCCGTCTCTCTGTATCTGTTTAACCCTAAAATTAAAATTATTTTAATAAAAGACGAAAAGAGAAAAAATCGATTTTCTCAAAATCTGCTCTAACGATTTTGTTTATAATTCGAATCTATGCGTTGATTTAGATTATAAACAAAATGGATATTTTAAATTTCCCAGGAAAATGACTTTTAGGGTACTTTACAGAAGCATAAATCTCCATATTTCCGCCACTCTTTGAGATACTAAATAATTTATCATTACAAAATTGTAGTACTATTAAAAATAAAAAAACTTTTGTTTGAAATATATTTTTATAAAACCAATAATTTCGGAGATAATGGCGAAAATATCAATACAATTTTGTGAGATTTAGTTGTAGAGATACTACTTAAGTTCTAACTCAATAATTCTCTGATTCCAAAATGTAGATAAGTAAGTCTCTCAAAAATTTAATGTTCTTTTTTCTTTAACTTCTCAGGGGAATTATTTGTACAGCAGTGAACTATCTCTATTATTTAAGACTAAATAGTCAATATTTACCTTTTTTATTGGTCTAAATCTATAAATGAAGAATTTAATAAAAATGCGATAACCTTAAGATTTGCAAACCCTGATAAAATGTCGAAAATTTTAACCGGAAGTCAAAATTTTAATACGAAGTATTGACCCTTGTTGACCCAATTTCGATTTTTTTTGTTCAAATATAATAGTGAGGACTCTAATTCTTTAAAAAGTAAATCATAAAATTTAAATCAGGGAGTCAAAAAATTTTAAAAGTAAGTATAACGTAATTTTTGCTCGAGTTTGCTAGTGTATATTATTTTGTTTCATATATTACGAGTTTTGAGTAAACATCTCTATTTTTAAACATTGGAGTGAGAAAGTCCATGTGGAGTTCTGTAACTTTTTTTTAGTTGGGCTGGTTAGTATTCATATCAGTTAGTAAAAAAGTGTTTCTTTGGTAAACAAAAAAATACACATGTAACGTTTAACATACATAATTACATACATACTTACGTTGTACATACACACATACATACATACATACTTCCGTTGTACATATATACACACATTCTTACGTTGTATTTACATACATACATACTTACGTTGTACTTACATACATACATTCTTACGTTGTATTTACATACATACATACTTACGTTGTACTTACATACATACATACATACATACATACATACATACATACATACATACATACATACATACATACATACATACATACATACATAATATACATACATACATACATACATACATACGCCATTACCTTACGGAGTAGGCAAGAAAATGTGAATATAGCTCAAAAAACAACGTCAAACCTAATCCATCCCCACTAATTTTCTCCACACTTCCCCATCCTCACATACTCCCTTCGCTTCAACAAAATCCATACATCAAGTCATACATGCTCTTTAATTTTTTTTAATCTTAATGTTTCTTTTTTTCATATATTCATCTACAACATTTAGCCACGTCCTTTTGTTCTACACAATCTTCTTTCATATATGTGTTTCGTCACTCAATCCATACTCATCCTCTCAACATGTCCAAACCAACATAAGACACTTCTTTCACATTGACCTATTGGATTCCCTTTCAAACCACACTCCTTCAGCACCCTTTCATTACTGACTCTGTCCATACGAGTTTTTCCACACACATTTCTTGGATATCTCATTCCAACTTCGTTCACTTTGTTCTTGTGTTTCTCCTGACAACCCTACGCTTCACATCCATAAAACAATGTTGGCGTTAACACAATTTTATATACTGCCATCTTTACCTCTTTTGATACTACCCCATTATTTGCAATATATTACATACATCCAACTACTGTCCGAGGGGTGCATTAACCCATATGTCTATTTCATCATCCATCCCTCCATTTTTACAGGACATTCTTCCCTGATACACAAAATCATTCACTTGTTCTAACAATTTTCCATTTATACCAAGTTGACAATCATTTTCTGATAAATTTAAATTAAGCTTTAATTTAAATATATAACTATTCATACATACCGATGCCTACTCAAATTAAAAATCAACTTAAAATAATGATACAATATGGAAGGGCAGATTGTCAGCCGAGCTGTACGGAAGTACACAGCATAATTATCGTTCACTACAAAAAGTATGGAGACTTTGGCTTATAAAGAAACTTTCATATAGCCTTCCGGAAATCATTCAAGATATGTTTGACATGAAGAAAGAATAAAAAGTGAACAGCAGAATGTATTTGACGCTGTATTGAACATACAATGAGAGCGTACCTTTTATTCTGCTATGAATGCCATTCACAAAATAATATACTCTGAATTATTTCTCTTATATTGGGCCCGGTGGGAGTGGTAAAACTTATTTTAATAAAACTTTTTAAGCGTCATTAGATGTTACCCTTAGTTATCCTGCCGATGGAATATATAAAGATGATATAACCTTCTTTTTTAACACTGCTTCTTACTACCCATTTGGGCTATACTCTCATGTACTAATCACGCTAATGGTTTAGGGATGTGCAAGGTTATATTTAGAGGTAATGTACCTCAATTTGCGTGAAGGGAGAGTGTAAAACCATGTAGGAAAAACCACACTCAGTAAATTATTTTTTTTATCACAGCGTCTTACTGATTGTCCAGGTTATACGCAGCCCTCAGTACACCCGACCGAGATTAAAACCTCGATCTCCCTGTCATCGGAGATCTGCGAGAGTGATGCCTTAGATCATGTGGGCACTGAAGTGGGTGCTAACCCTTTTAAAAGCGGTCGTACCTACCACTCACTCTGCATACTATATATATTGTTAATGGAAACATCAACCTCCCTCATGAAGAGGGCATCGAATGATCCATCTGTTATTAGTGAAGCCAAACTGTCAATATGAATGAGTCGACCATGGCTACAAGCCATGCACTAGATGCGTACAATCATTCGTTGCAGAATATAATGAATAGTCATTTCCCATTTGGGATAACAGTTTAACTGTTAGGGGTGACTTCCGACAATGTTTACCAGTTATTTTGCATGCTCATAGAACAGTTATCATCCAGACCAGCATTAAATACTTTCAACTGAAGGGGGAGTTTAAAACTCAAGTTAAATAATAATATGCGAGCAATTGACAGAAATTACAGTGGGTGACTAGTGAAATTTGGCTATGAGGAACTGAAAAACAACCGGAATATGAATTAAAATATAACTACCAATGGAAATATTGACACACGCCTTTGTAGCTAGTGAGATATTTGGAAATAAGTTGAGCCGTCACGATTTACCTATTAATGTGAATACAAAACAACAAACACCAAATATTATTTCTCTTTTGGATTTCAGTTGATTCGGCGATCAAGTAAGATAGAAAAAAACTCTACATTGATGGTTTGTTGATATTTCCAAACCCCTTTTTGTCAAGTCAACTCACAAAGAATATTTATACATTAAAAGTTAATACATTTGAATTGATACAGATTTAAAACGTAAATTTAACTGCACTGTCAGTAGATTTATCTGACACTGCTTAGCTTGCTGTTTAAATAGCGTGATAGTATAAAGCAGGGGTCGTTAACCTACGGCACGCGTGACGAGAGTGGCACGTGGAATTATTTTCAATTAAACACTGAGCTATTTGAATAAAAATAATACTAAACCTTTATTTTTAACTAAAACCATTGATGTGAGTACTGATTTTACTAACAACCTGTTTTAATGTTCAAACGATCCAATTGTTTTGTTTCAAAATTTCAAAATATAGTTTTCAGAACTTAAATTTTGCTAAACACATCCATAACTTTTGTATTTATTTTGATCTATTTTTAAAATAATTCAGTCAACATCTCGAGAACATAAATCACATTCAGGTATCTATCTACTCGTACTTTAAACTGTGTCATCACTTTTTCTGTATCAGTTAAGCCATTTATTCTTGCTTTTTTTAAAAATCAATATTGATTCTCAAATTATATTAATTTAATAACTAATAAATATAACTTTTTTTAATCCAAGTTTTATATTATATTAATAATAATAATTTCTAAATCGAGAAAACGAATTACGTCAATTAGCATATGCGTTTTATTTACATGCTCTCATCGATTAATATGGGGACTAGATGTCAACTTCATCTTGTCTGGTTCGCCGGTGATGGGTAGATCGGGATTCGAATCCTTAACGGGTGTATTAAGCCCCTTCTGAGGGCGTGTTTTTTTTTCTAAATTGTTTTTCAATGTACCTCTACGCAAATCTAAGGGAATTTCGTTTAAATTCTGCCTTCTTCATTTTTACCCTATCACCACAGTGAATTGCATATTATGACCAGGTTGAGGTCGTAAGAAACGGTAAAAAAAAAATCTAGAAACATCATAAACCTGTTTGAATCCACGAGTAAATACAACTTGTAAAACAAAATAATTAAGACGCAACTTATTTAAAAGGTCACGTTCAACCTTGGAGTGTAATTTAGTGATAACACCATCTTAAAATTTAATATTTGTGCCAACGTTGCGAAATTTCATCAATGCATAATAGACTGTATTCATAGCCTTTACACAGTACCTAATAGCCGGTGTCGGTGACTGTACCTGGAAAGTAAAGGCTCTAAACTAGATTCAACATCTGAATAACAGGAGAGCAAAAGCAAGTTAGCGAGAGTGAGTCGAACAATTAAATAAAGCAGGCAACCATTAGCATAAAGCATAATCCGGTAGCTAGTGGTGGGGTTACGAAAGTACGTAGGGGGGGAGGGGGGAGAATAGAAGAGAGAGATGAGAAATTAAGAGGGGGGAGGTGTGTAGGGGGTGTACGCCGTGTAGCAGCATCACAGATTGCTAAGGGGCAAGGCGCAACTGATGAATAAACATTCGTTCCCTTGTACCTTACCGTTCACGACGACTTGAGCTTTTACACAGTCGCCACGTTTCAATTAGAACACGTTTCATACCGAGTGGTGGGGGGACAGGAGGGGATGGAGGGGAAAAGAAGGAAGACAAGCAGGACTTGGTTTTAAACGAATACCTTGTCAAGACATGATATTTATGTTATTTTTGTGGCTATGGGAGGTAAGGAAACACAAGCAAAGGCCAGTATATTTTCACAGTTTTTATAAAGAAATTTTATTTTGGACCTGATAAATAAATTAATGATTAATTAGTCACGGTTGTTCTAATTTTCTGCCCATAGTAATATAAATATTTATTGAATATTTTTCATGAACATCCTGGAATTTAATAATTACTTTTTATCTTCATTTACAAGGTGTCTCATTAAATGCCACTAGGACCACGAGCTGTTTAAATTCCTTTGTGTAGAGAATTAAAATAAACGTATCTACTGAAGCACTATATTATAAATTCAAGCAAAAAATAATTTGATAAAACTGAAGGAAAAAACCTGACAGTAGCTCGCATTTCCCTCCTCTCCACCTTAACAGGGTCTGGGAATGCTGAGACGGTCGGCAGACGCTCATAAATTTAGGAAGTTATCGTTATTTAAAAAGTGGTAAAGAATTTCAAAATATGGCTAACGTCAAAATGTACTACCATATTCTTATAGGACTAATCATTCTATATTTTAGGTTTTTTAATTTTATATATATATTCATGAAGAGAGGAAATAGCTCCACCCTGCCTCACACAAATAAATCCTAAAACTTTAGGGCTACAAAAGGAAATTTTAAACTAATTGAGGATTGATCTAGTAGTTTTGAAACTTTGTAACTGCTGTTCATGTAAGAAACACTGTAGTGTGAGGATATGTCCCTTCAAGTAGGCTAGATGGTACCCTTAAAAATATTGTATTAAGAATAAATAGGAATATAATTACGGAAAATCTTGTAAATATAGTACCAGAAAACTAGTATTAGCAGAAATCAATGCTAGTAAACTGCTTATTGATTAGAGTAAACTGGCTATTAGCGGTAATAAACTGACTATTCGTGAGAGTAAATTGGCTATTAGTGATAGTAAACGGTTAGTGGCAGTAAACTGACTATTAGTGAAAGTAAAATAGCTATAAATGTTATTAAACTGGCTATTAATGATAGTTAACTGGATAGTAGTGATATTAAACTGGCTGTTAGTGAGAGTAAACAGGATATTATTGATATTAAACTGGATATTAATGACAGTTAACTGGCTATTAGTGATAATAAACTGGCTATTAGTGACAGTAGACGACCTTTTAGTTAACTCTGAACTTTATATTAACTATATTAAACTGACTATTAGTAACAGTCTACTAAGGGCATATACTATATTATCTAGGATGATATAATGAGGGTTAAATGTAGGCCTAGGTAATTACGTCAACACTCGACCTGAGAGAAGACGGAAAACACCATTGTAGGGGGCCTGTATTCATTGTACCTGTACATGTCCAGAAATTGAACCTTGGCCTATTGGGTCAAAGCTATATACTCTCTCACACACATTTGTGTTCTTATCATTTACACTGTGACTTAATAATTGTCTAGCTGCTCGTGTTTAATTTAATTAACACTAAGGTTAAGTAAGGTAGGATTTAAAGGAAATGTACTCGCATTAGTGTGGAGGAAGGTTGAGAAACTATTTTGTTGTTATTGCCTAAATTGTTTTACCAATCTCCCCCCACTCATATGTGGCTATTTTTACTATAAATTCTACCTTACTCAGCCACACGCCCTTTGTGCAAATATGCGGATAACCCGGACGGATAGTAAGACGTGGTTCACACGTATTGCATTTTTCAGGTCCGATAATGCTCTAAGTAAGTATGAATATAAGAAAGTAGTTCTAGACTATTTGTTGTATCCAGTTCAGTCGCCTGTATGTAGACTATTCGCCACTCTGGTGACACAGGTACAGGGGAGGTTGTCTACACATACCCGGAATAAGACGATGTGATGAGAGTGAGAATATTGAGGTGTAAGCCAGTGGGAGTCTCAAACCTAACTTAAGCCTAATTTACCAACCCCTGGTGAGCGTTTGTTTAGTTCTACTTAGGATAAAAAAAATTACCCACAGTACCAGCCGGGAATCGAGCCTGGGACCTCTGTGTTCGTTGTTTACTTTACTTATAAACCTAGTTGATATAGAGTAAAGCTCAGTTGATAGTACGTCTCATTATTGATTTAGATATTCTAAATTGAATTCCCTGTATACTTCTTACTCATTTACGCTCTGTTATTAGGAACTTGAATGTTAGTTGCCCTACTTACAAAAGTACGCCACCTATACCTCTCTTGGGCTTGTTCTCTCCAGTCCACCTCATTACACCCTATCTCTTTCAGGCCAATTCTAATGTTACCCTACACGCTTCGGTGGCCGCATGGTCTAAGGCGCTACTCTTGCAATAGATTAGACTGCCAATGACGGGGAGATCATGATTCGATCCCGATCGGGTGCACTGAGGGTGGTTTTTCCTAAATGGTTTCCCAATCTCTCGCAGCGAAAACATTATTTTTAGTCAATTACATTTTACGACTATAAATACAAGATAAAAATTAATTTAGTAAATGAAATATTGAAAAAATCATATAATTATCTTTAATTAGTATTAAGAGTTGATTAATTTAAACATTTTACACCTAATAATTTTTGATAAATAATTGTTAGGATTTGTTGACTTTTAAGCTTGGTATAGACTTTATTTATCATATGACTTGTGTCTACTGAGGAAAATCAATACACCATAGTATGGATATTTTATATTTAATCTTTTGCATTTTAAATTTTGGTATTATATGTTATTGACATTATTTAATTCATTAATCTTGTTAAATTTTCTGTAGTCCTGTACTTTGAGAATCACTTCCTTATAGTGTAATTTCGAGTTTTGTTTTTCAGAGTTTGTCTGCTTTGAAACGCAGTTTCTCCCTAAACTAACGAGTAATGAAGTATTTTTCATAAACTGAAGAATATCAAACTGATTATAAAGGAAAATTTTTATGAAATTCTATTTGTTTGCTCTTATTGATTTTATATAATTTACTGACTGTGTTAACATTAATTTTCCTATCATAAAACTACCCAATGATAAATATTATTCCTAAACTATGTCCTATATTATTTATTTTTATTTTGTTCGGTGCGTATTACTAATCCCAAGGGCTACACGTATAGTGTAGGGATTAAGAACATAGAATAGAAGAAATATACTCGCATTTGGGTGGTTGGAGAGCGGACAATTAGATAAGGAATATACCCTCAGTGCAACTGGCTAGGATCCAAACCCCGACCTCCTCTCATCTGGCAAACAAGACAAAACAAGTTTAGCGCTCTATCCCACTCTCCCACCGATGAGAGTACTTTATGGTTGCCTTTCGCTGTGGTTAGGTGGCAGAGGTATCGACCACACACTTATAGGACTGTGATTCGATTCAAGGCGGGTGCTCATTGAGCTATTTACTATTTATATAGAAGTTTGTCTTGCTATACAATCGAGTATCTTGTCACGAGGTTTACTAAGCGTACTGCTCTGGATTGAGTTAGTTTGTAAGTGGTTGTATGATATTACTCGTTTTGCTCGTTGGGGGTTCCGCTTACAAACCCCCAGTGAGTTTTCTTTGCAAGTGGATGTAAACTAATGTAATTCCAACGTTGTTTTGAAATTAAAACATGCGTGGAAAATGTGCAAAATTTACCTAAAATCAAAAAATCTAGCTCTATCTAAAGGTATAACCAATAGAGATGCGACAAAAAGTAATAGGACCAAACTTGTGGATTTTGTCAAATCCGTTTTTTTATAGGTCTCACCGTTTAGCCACAAGAAACCTCCAAAGAAAGGTACGCACCGACTTTTAAAGTAGCTCCGCCATTTTGAATTTTTTTCGAGGGTTAAAAATTTTTTTTTTTTTTTACTTTTTGTAATTTTCTCTTCTCGGTTACAGACTAGAAGCTATAAGTTTGCCAAATTTCAAGTTTTTAGCTCATCTGGAAGTGGGTAAACATTAATGTCACTAAGTGAGTGAGCCATGCAGCTTTATAGTAGTATAATTCCAAGCGCGTTAAATACTTCTATCCAAAACACTCCTACCGTGTTTACAGACAGTGAGACTTTTGTAAATAAACATTGAGCAATGTTCAAGTTAATCAGAGCTGTCGGATGTTTGTGTAAATAGAAGTATCTTAGTTTAACAATAAAAATATAACAAATATGACTATTATCGAACAGGAACCAACAATCTAAGATATAATAATATAAAAGTATTATTTTATTAATATTCAGTAAAAAGCGCAAACAATTAATTTCTTCGGGGCTTTTGTTTGATGAAACCAATGTGAGAGGAGAAATAATCATTAAACATGACTTTCTATTTCATGTCAAATTGTTTTTCCTCCCACTCAATTTAACTCTAAGGTTTTCCTCGTAGGTTGAATAAAAAAATAACTGTAAGAAACAATCCTACAAACTTTCTCATGTTGGCTAGTATGGCTTCAATAATGATTTTCAAAAGTAGAATACCCTTATATATGTTTTCATCATAAAACAAATACATCATGCTGTTAATCACAGTGATTGCCGTTTATATTTAATTTTAAACCAAATTATATAAATATACCAAACAAAATGCATATTTTCCAAAATAAATTATTTGTTAACTACTCTAAAATGATTTGTTATTTGTAAAAATAAAAACGCATTCATGTATAAAAATATATTGACAAATTCTCACTTTGAATTCAATCTTTAAGGTCAATTTCCAAAAAATACAAATGTTTTATAATTTGTCGTAATTAATCATCCATTAAACTGATTTATTTTAAATAAATAAGGATATATTATTATTGACAATGTAAAATAGTCCCCCGATATCAATTTTGAGCCATATTGCTAGAGCGATTTTCAAAAAAATTCAGTCCATAGTCAACTATTCTTGTGTTTTTTTAGAAAATCAATCCTATTTATAATACAGGCAACTTAAGAGATACCCATTTTAAACCAAGTTGCTAAAGCAATTTTTTAAATATTCAAATTAAAAAAACACAGTCATCAATCAACAAAATTTTGCCCCAAAAACAAGTAGGCTACAAAGCTTTATTTATCATATTCATGCCAAATACTTCCCAAATATAGGTTACATCTTAAACAAACTCGTTACAGAAATTTTCAAAATAATTCTTATTTCCAAAAATCACTTCTCTGTAAACGACCCTTTATCGAATTTCTACCCAAAACCAAGTACACAGGCTCATTTTTCATGTCAAACACCATCAGGATACCCATTTATAACCTAATTCTTTGGGCTATTTTAGAAATATTTCTTGTTTTAGAAAAAACAATCATCAGTAAACTACCCACAAATGATTATTTATCCCCAAAACAAATATACAGTGTTAATTTTCATGTCAAACATTCTCAAGATACCCATTTGAAACAAAATTGTTAAAGCTAGTTTTGAAATATTTAAAATTTAGAAAAATTACTCATCAGTAAATTACCCTTATTAATTAAAGGTTTAGGATAAAAAATAAAGCATTTTGAGGTATAGCCAAATAAAATCTTAATCTCAAGTTTGAACAAAATCCATTATACCATCTTGGATCCGTGGCCACAGAGAGACAGACAGACAGACAGACAGGAGGACATACAGAATTGTAAATACACTTTCTTGGGTTCGTGTTCACATAAAACTTTAAGATACGTCATGATCTCGAGATCGATTTTTTTTCCTCACGATCACAATACTTTCTCTTGATACGAGAAAGTTTAAAAAAAATTGCAAATAACGCGTCCTAGTCAGAAATACAGGTGGAAATCACAATATTTAAACACAGGTAAGAATAAACAGGGATATCTAGTTAATATATTGTTGTGGCCGCAGGGGAGAAACACAGACACACACACACACACGTACACATGTGATATATATTTTATTTTATTTCGCTGAGCTCTTCCCAAGCATGTTAGGAAATCACTTAGTCAATATATACGATGTATACAATAACGGTGAGGTGACTCATTACAATAACAAACGTAGCCATCGTAGCGTGCGTTTTATTTATCCACGGGTATTTACTTAACAAAATGTCCGTTTTCCCAACATAGCGGAGTCGAGAGTGCGGGCGTCCGTTGTTCCTCTAGAGACCCCCCTGGGCGCTCTCGGATCCAACTGCCCGGAAATTATTTTGAAATTCACCAAGAAGAGGAGTGGTTGGGAAGGGTAGGGGGTAAAGTGCTGGGGCGTTGGGAAGGGAAAGAGCAGGACACGGTATATGAGTGTGAGGGGGGGGGAATAGGAAAACACATCTCATCTCTATACAATTTACACATGTTTTTCAGCTGTTTGTTTTAGTATACAAATTTTTACGCGCTCTCTCAACTAGAGTTAATTTATTGAAAATGTGTTGTTTTTTCTTCCCCCCCCCTTCCCCTCCTTTATCTCTACTGGGTCTTCGTTATTATTTTCGTAATATTTGTATACATATTTTTTTTTTTTTTTCGTTTAATTGAAAGAAAATATACGTTGATACATCGTTTTCTGTGTACAATTACATTTTGTGTCGGAGTTTGTTTTTTCTGATTAATAATAAAGGAAATGAAACAAATGTATTTCTGATGTTTACTTGTAAAAAATAAAGTATATTTAAAAAATGAATTAATAGGGGAGTTATATGGGCGAGAGGGGGGGTGGAGGGAAACAATAGATCGTTAGCATCGCCATGCATTAACCAGTACCTTCGTGAAACAAGCATCTCAGTAGCTCATACTAGAGCAGGAGTTCATAATAGATACATTTTTGAGTTTCTATTGTTTGTATTTGAATAAGGCGTGTTGTATTCTCTCTTAATATATTTCAGTCATTCAATACGTGTAGAAATGTGGGTTTTTTTTCCAACAAATGATTGAAATTATCTACATTATTAATTCTATTAAATTGACAACAACAAAAAATACTATGGCAGGTGGTGTCATGTTGGCAACAAGCTACTTCTTATATATATATATAATTTTATATATATATATAATTCCATATTGTGAGCCTACAAACGCGCTATACCGACCGAGCGGCCACCACCGTTAGCGATGATAGTGCCAACATTTGAGGATAAAGAGTTTCATTTGGTCAGTACGAACCCTCTGGCCGTTAATATCATTTTTTTAAACCCGAGCTTCTACTTCTTTATTCAATTAACTCCACATTTGTCCTCACGAAGCTGAGTTGACCCTGATACAGATCTACTGTTTCACAGATAAATTTTTGAAAGCGCCATGGATCGAGCCCGTGACCTCTGGATGTGTAGACAGGAACTATGACAGCTAGCTTACAGAGGCCGTCTTATATATATATATATATACCACATGTCTAATATATATAAAAAAATATTACTATTAATTCAAAGATGCTATTAGTTCCATTAATTTAACTTATATATATATATATATATATAAGTTAAATTAATAGTATATAGTATATATATATAAGTTAAATTAATGGAACTAATAGCATATTTGAATTAATAGTAATATTTTTTTATATATATTAGACATGTGGTACTTCCTTTTTTTGCCATCATTTGAATTGTTTTTACTAAATGTTGTTGTGCGACTGCGACAATAATTTATATAATTTTACAAAGATGTGTATTGACACATATTTCTTGTAGTCACATGCAACTTCATAATATAATTATATTTATGGTTACCCACCTCGGTGGCTTAGTTGGCTAACGCGCTAGTCGTGCTGAGCCCGACTGCCGAGGATGGGGAGATCGAGGTTCGAATCTCGGTCGGGTGAACTGGGGGTGGTTTTTCCTAAATGGTTTTCCACTCTCCCTCCACGCAAATGCGGGTTCACTTCCTCTATTCAACCTTCCCAATTCCTAATCCATTAGCGTAATTAGTACTTAAGCGTATAATCCGAACGGGTAGTAAGACGCGGTGCTAAATAAAAAAATATATATATTTATGGTTGATACATTGTAATGATATTTCGTTTGGCGTGTTTCTTTATTCGATGCCTCTAATCAATTGATTCTAAACTTGTTTTAAAAAATGAAAAAGGCACATCATTACAGTAGTATACTGTCTATAAAGTGATATTCAAATATTTTAGCTCAGTCTTTACAATCATAAAATCTTAGCGAATTTAATTTGTTTCTTGGGGAATACGATTTTCGGAATTTTCTTTCAAGTCTAATTAAAATTATCGGCCGCCTTTTTTTATATAGAAAAACCTCAGATGTTTCATAATTTTAAATAGTCTGTGAAAAAAAGATAGAATTAGCTTATTTTTAACATTTTTAATTAAATGTTCAGGTTCTGAGATCGAACTCATTGGTTAGAAACATAGATCCGGCCTTACTTAAATAAATACAATCATTTTTAATAGGGTCACACAAATACTTCCACATAGTCCATTTTTCTTTTTCTATAATAAATAACAACCCACCTCAAGAACTATTAATAATTGCACTTTGGGACTTGAACGGCCTCCAAAGGTTTGAACGTATTAAATAACGAACAATATCTTAATTAATATGTACAGTACTTTCTTAACAATGGAGACTATCAGCACACATGTTAAACAATAACTCATTATGGCGTAACAAACACAAAGCACAATAAACTTTAATTCATTCAGACAGCCTAAAGAAAAAACTTTAATATATTATACCAGAAGTTTGACCCGTTCTTCGTACGGTTAATCAGCACTAAGAATATATAAAATTAGAACTTTCAACATTTGACTGTCCACTTTTTGGTCGTTCCTCGGTGTACAAACCTGAACTAACTATGGAAATCACAAACCAATCATGTAAATTAAAAAATTAAAATAAATTAAATATTTAGTATAGTTTGTCCACAAACTGAGTACACAGCCAAACGCAATCTTTAACTAAGCCCTTTCATAAAATAAGATAAACGAACTAATATACAAACTATTATACATTAGTATATAATCATGCTGGAAAAATTAGCATCAACTTTAGTCAAAGAGCTTAAATCAATAATATACTCTGTTACAAAACATATTAAATAATAAGTATCATAGTTTTCCAAAGAGCATCACAGGTCACTACGCTATTTCGCCCAAATTTGTTTATTTTAAATTCGCTGCTAGATAGGCGATAATTTAGCCTTCGATTTTAAGCTTTGCTAGCGCAACGCTAATAGATCCCCTTTAAGATAATCTTTAGTTTTTGTTTTGGGTTATTTTTAGGTTTTGTCCCGACTGCTGATACAAAAAACAAGTTTTCTAACATATCGAGAATTTTTATTTTTACTAGCCCAGCCCTTATTTTTAAATTCCAAACTTTCCAGATTTTATGTCTATTGTTGGGTAGTCTTTTTACAAACTTGAGCAAATTTAAATTTCTTCCATACCAAATTGAATATTTTATAATAATTTTAGAAAGATTTTAAGCTGCTACCCCTCCCCCACTCCTTTTAATTTTTCCAAATTTTCATTTTGAAATTTTAAGATTTATTTTATTACTTTATCTTAGATGATTTATCTACATGCTTGCCAAATTTCGACTTTATTCCACACCAAAAAGTTGTGTTATACATTATTTGTATCACTTTCGATCTCTCCCAGTTATCTAGGTTTCAATTTTGAAATTATATGTTCAGAGATCATTTAACTCTCCGGAAAGGTATATTGACTTACTTGTCGAACTTACATTTTATATCATGCCAAAAAGGGTTTTTTATATAAATTTTAGAAATCTTAGTGGGATCCCCCCTCACAATTTATTACTTCTTCACTTTGAAATTTAAGGATCAGACCCTAATGGTGTTTTGGGGTGGGTCTTATATCCATCTGACAAATTTCAACTCTCCTTTGGGCTGAAAAGTAATTTATTATGTTAGTTTTAGGAAATTTGAAACCTCCGATTTCACCTTTCTAAATAGTAAATATTTAACACTTATTTTATTACTGTAGTAATCCATCTGCATTACTGGCAAATTTCAATATTCTACCTCACTTAAAAGAGTGTTTTCTTTTTATTTGACCCCACACTCTCCTTCTGCACCTTTCTTATTTTCTACATTTAAAATCGTTAGTATTTTATGTTTATTTGGAGTGATTTTATTTACTCACCAAATTTAATTACTTTCTAAAAAATACTCAAGTTTGTATTATCGTGTTATTATGTCTCTACATTAATTCTAGATGAGTTAAAATAAAATAAACCGTTTTAATGGACGAAACCAAAAAACGATAAATTTGTAAAATGCTTTACAAAGAACCTAAAGGGGTCACCTAGTGGAGCGATTAGTCGCGTTGTAGATGTTTATAAAACCCAAATGATTTAATATGTGATTTTTTTTTAATATGCCTCATGTGCGTCACGCTATGTCCTTTTAATATTATTTTAAATAATATGGTGAAAAAAATAATTAGCTCATTTTTAACATTTTAAATTAAATTTTGTAGCTCTGAGATCAAACGTTAAATGTTTAAAAACATTGATCAAGTCCTCCTAAAATAAATACAATCATTTTTAATAGGGTCACAAATTTTTTTAAGATAATTGACGATTGCTCTAGTGGTATATAATGTATTATAAGCCGCTATTCCCATAAAAAAACGTAGTTTGAGAATATTATCCTCCATTTAGGCGCTGCCAACACTTTAAGTACAAATGCTAAATGTATTTTATATTATATTTATATATGAAAATATTTTCCAGCCCCTCCCTCTCACCCACTTCGGTGGCTGTATTGTCTAACGCGCTAGTCTCGTGTTGGACTAAGCTATCAAAGACGGGGAGATCGGGGTTCGATCTCTGTTGGGTGCACTTAGAGTGGTTTTCCCTAAATGATTTTCCACTCTCCCTCCACGTAAATGCGGGTGCACTTTCTACACAGTAAGCCTTCCTAATCCCTAGCCCACTAGTGTAATTTAGTATATAGGTATATCACCTGAATAGTTAGTAAGACGTGGTGCTAAAAAAATTAAAAAAAATATATATATATATATATCCTCTTGGTATCAGCTCCGATAGAAAACCCAAGGTGGCGTTTTAAGCTTAGTGCGAGTTGAAGTGTACCTGCATTTGCGTGAAGGGAGAGTGAAAATCAATCTGGAAAATACCACCCTCAGTACACCCGACCGAGATTCGAACCTCGATCTCCCCGCCATCGTGTCATCGGCAGTCTAGCCCACTGCGAGAGTAGCGCGTTATACCACGCGGCCACACAAGCGGTTTTAGTACGAGTTAATTTTAGAGTTTTTATAGCAAAAATATTTGGCCTAAATGAATAAAACATTGCTTCAGTATAAAGCTCAACCGTTCTTGATTATTGGTTTTGGGCATAAAGGCAGTTAAAGATAAATTGTTTAAATAAGTAAATAAAACATGTTAAAATGTATTTCGCGATGCCCATGAAAACTATACATAGTATATTTAACTAAACTGAAACAATATTTTATTTATTTCGGATGGAAAGGTGTGGTGTTTTTTGTTTTTTTTTTATAAACGGCAAACATACTCATCTTAACTAGCATTCACCTTCCATCCCACCTCAACTTGTTTTAGCAAACAATATATGGATGACTACAAACCAAGCTCTGGTCTATTTCACCAAAAGCTAAGACCGCCATACGTTTGTCAACATAATGTTCACCTACAAATGCTGTAGCATACGTTTAAATCCAATGTTAATCATGCGTTGTGGACTAACTAACAAACAGTAATACATACCGTATCAGCGTTGAACCGTACATTGATTCGAATTGAGTTTTGCAATTAAGTAGTCGTTTACCTTGCATCTGCATACATAATTAATATCTAGTTTAAAAATAATACTAACGTATTCCAATGAGTCGAAAGCTAGGAAGGCCGACTAAGCAGGGATTATATGGCTGTTACTTTGGCTCAGTGGCAAGACAAAGTAGAATTTTTGTTGGGACAGCCTTTTAGAAAATATAAACATAGTTTATCTTAGAAATGCGCGAATCTTTGAAATGTCAAATTCGAAGGTCTACTTTCTTTCGCTTCGGTTTTAACGCTGACTATAACTTCAGCATCTTCGAAACATTTCCAAGTAAGAATGAACATACTTGAAACATCTCACTAAAAATTAAATATTTGAAAATATAGACTACTGTAATATATTTTAGAACAGCTATCAAACAACACTGACTAATGATTGAATGACAGCCAACTTAAGAATATAATACTTTCATACATGCTATCATAAAATAATATAGTGTGCTCTGTTTTGTTTTTCTATAAACTCTTCTATTTGCCTAGACGCACCAAGATAAAATCATCCCGTTCTAAACACCAAACGCATGACTTCACACTTGTTAATTTCATGAAAAATAAAATGTTATTCCTCTATACTAGTCTACTCTCATGACTGTTTGGAAAAAATGAGAATTCCTTCTGGAAAACCTGGAAGACACAAGAGTAGACCTATTTAATATTAAGAACATAGTGGCAGCCCTCATACATACATTCATACATACATACATACATACATACATACATACATACATACATACATACATATACATACATACATACATACATACATATATACATACATACATACATACATATATACATACATACAGATATACATACATACATACATACATACATACATACATACACACATACATACACACATATATGCACACATACATGCATACATACATACATACATACATACATGCATGCATACGTAGTACATACGTGCATACGATACGTTCATTTATAGAGAAAGATTGTATTATTATCTAAAGAAGTGAGTATTTGCACATGTTCATTCTCTACATTATCAAATCGTTTGTTTTTCATAATGAAGGATACTAAGAAATAAGTTTTTAAATGCCATAACTGATGACCTAATGATAATTTATAAGCTTCATCGTCATCATCATGAACATTTTCCAGCCACTGGCCGGGTCTGTTGGGAACATAGGCCTCTCCAACTTATCCTTACTCCCCACCACTCTCCTCCACCATTTCTATCTCCTTTACTCCACATCTCTACACTTCCTTCAGTCATATATATGCATTACTTTTCCTCTTGGCCTCCTAGAATAATCCTGAATAATCCTTTAAAATTTGGTTAAGTGTAAAACAGCACTATACAATTTAATATAACCAATATATATATCAAAGCTATATATATATATATATCAAAGCTATATATATATATATATATATAGCTTTGATAGGTCCAGTAAAAAAAAGATTAAAACTCATCTAGAAATGTTAACTTTACATAAACTTAATTTATAATAATTATGTATAATATTCTTCTTAAAACTTGTAAATATTCAATTAAATTGACGCTGGGTGGCAAAAACTAGCTACCTTTCTTAGGCGTCAATGTCGAATAAGCCTTAAATAAGAATGACTACGTCCCAATAATGGATAGCGCTGAGCCTTGGCACACTATTAACTAAGTCTCAAAATAACAAGCTTTAATTTTTGTATTCAAATAACAATTTTTCAATTTTAGTTAGAAATTAAATAACTAGCTGTTAATAACTTATTTTAAAATTATTTTGAAATGAACGCGCAGATGATTTTATATGTTATAGTATAATATAATAAAATATATTCATATTCGAGAGCACTATGATTATGTAGAAGGTTTGTGTTTAAATTGTGATTAACTAACTTGAGACTAACTCGGCCAGACATTTGTGTTTCCAAGTCCACTGTAATTATGAAGTTTCAATAGTTAATCACCCAGGCGAGCTTAATGACTGAGTGAAAACCTATTTTAAAGACAATTATTATATATTATTATAAGTTAATTTTCTCTAGGTGAGCCATGAACAAAGGCAGTTTTGTCTGGTTTTTCTGGTTTGACAATCGGGGTTCGAATCTTGGTTGGATGTTGGCATACTAAAATTGTTTTTCCTAAAGGGTTTATAACTCCCACGCCACACAAATTTTAATGCTCTTTTTTTAAATCTTATCTTCCTCGTTCCTACCGCGTTATGCGGATGGACGCATGGCACCATAAAAAAACTTTAAGCTATGATTAAAATAAAATGTAATATAACTTTAATATATCATTACATATTTTTCAAGTGAATATTTTATCTTACGACTGCCATATTAAGATCGTAGCATATTAGCACATATATAATATATTCATGCTAATCTTATATATAATTTTATAAGCCCGTTTCTGGTAATAGAAATAACGAGGAAATGACTGAACATATTTTGATAACGACCACTCATTTTAACGGTTAGGAGTCCAGGATGTCGGGAAATATAGTAGTTTTCCACGAATACCCGATTTTCACAGAGAATATTCAGTTTTTAATTCTTTGTTTAGTCACCATGGAAACCGTTATTTGCTTCATGGCTGTAAATCTCTAAATAAAATAAATCTCTTTGACTAAAAAATACTAACTCAAATCTTTATTTTTTGGTCCGAACACATCACTAATTTTCTCTTTGGGTAAATATTTCTTTTTGGATGCTGGTCATAACACATCTAAATTGAGATTCCTAAACTGGGGAAACATTTATTTTTTATTGCAATGTTGTTATCGTTAATTCGCATTTAAATAAATAATATTGAGCATAATTCGAAAATTAAAAGGTTAAGTTGTTAAGTTCGTGAAAATATTGTCTACGTTTTGTTTCGCGAATGCTAAAATGATGTTCAAATATGTTTAGGTATTTATTATAAGCTCAAAAACGATAAAATGATCTTAAATAATGTAAAAAAAAGCCATTTTAACTATCAAAGTATGATTTTTGGTGTTAATTTTTTTTCAAATAATGAGCTTTGATGCTCATTTTATTCAAATAATGGGTCCGGATGTTAATTTTAGCAAATAGTAACACAATACAAACACATAAGCTAACTTTGTTTTTATTTTACCGCTTAATTTTGAGGATATGATAAGTAAAAGTAATGTTTTTACAACCTCATCTATCTTTTCACATTCTTACAAATACAGTAAGTTCAGTTATGTTTCTATGTTGATAAATTCGAGGGAATGATATTTCAAAGTACCGTAATATTTGTGTACCACATCTATATTTTCTAATTCTCTTTCTCTATCAGACTCTCTCACGCTCTCACACACTCTCTCACACTCTCTCCCCTCACATCTCTCTCTCTAGTATAATATTTTCTCATTCTCTCTCTCACACAATTTCTCTCACATTATTTTATTATACTCTATCTCTTAAGTTTTCTTTCAAACTCTTTCTCCCTCTTGAACGTTTTTTTTCTCTTGAACGCTCTCTCACAAACGCTATCTCCTTCTTTTTCTCTCTCTCAAACTCCCTTTAACTCAAACTCTCTCTATCTTAATCTCACTCTCTCTCTCAAACTCGTTTTTTAAATTTATCTCCTTAACTCTTTCTCTAACTCTCTCAATATAATTTTCTCTCTCTAAACTAATATATCCCTCTCTAACATTCTCTCTTTTTCACACAATTTCTCTACCAAAATTTTACACTTCTCTTTTTCTCACGCACACATAATCACACACTTTATCACACATTCTCCCTTAGATATTTTCTTTCTCTCACTATCACTCGATCACAATCACTCGATCGCTCTCAATTGCTCATTCTCTGTATCTTAAACTTACTTTCTTACAATCCCGCTCTTATTTTCACAATCACCCACACACACTTACACAATCACACACTCAAACACTTACTCTTTCATTTTCACCATAACATTTTATCACTCTCTCTATCATATATCATAATATATATTATTTGATAAGCCCGTTTCCAGTAATTAAATTACGGGCAAATGACTGAACACATTTTGACAAACGAACACTCATTTCAAAGATTAGGTAATCAGGATTCCGGTGAAAATAATGGCCTAAAACTAAAACCCAATCCTCCTAGCGAATTTTCCATCTTATCCTTATGTGTGGGCAGTGGTTCATCTGTACAATCATTCTTTGTTTACATCACCATGGAAACCATTATTTGTGTATAGCTGTATATTGGTAGATAAAATATTTGTCTTTGTTTAAAAATAATATCAGCTCAATCATTTGGTGGTGGTTTGGTGCAACGAATAGATAGGGATCTGATATAGGGTTCATTTTAATGTTCTCATCGGGACGTGAAGGGTGAAGATATATGTTTTTATTCAAATTACACACGTAAAACTAAATATCTAAGTAAAGTAAGTTGATAGCCTTTGACGAGTAAACTTTTAACTAAAAAATAAAAAATTTAAAATACGTTTTAGTTCAATAATCTGCAGCCACCGATGCAATGACCCACTAGTATGAAATAAATTTGGAATTAAATATAATGTATAAGTAAACAACGCTGTAGAAATTATATTTTTTAAAGAAGGAACATTTCTTTTTTGTTTACATTGACTGTATTTTTTTTAATTCTTTTAGTAATATTTTGTTTTCACAATATGTGTATTACTTTTAACTTATAATTTAGAATAGTAAAATAAATGTCAATGAATGGAGGAGTGAGTATAATTTACACTAGAGGTGACCAAACAGTTGGTCGTGATCCACCGGTCGACCGCGGCCGCTGGTTTAGTCGATTGTCTGGTTGATTGATTAGAAAGGATTGAGAGAAAGAATATGAAAGAGAGGGTTTGCAGATTTTTCTTGAGTCAACATTAAAAAATCGAAATATCGAAGCTGTTTGGCTGATGACCGTTTACAATTGTGCCGTTTGTTTCAGAGTATTATCATAAACTCTCATTCGACAAACTATCCTGAGATTATGAGGTGTCATTCATCAACTTCAAAGTCAAGTGTTTAATACAAAAATACTTTTTTTTTTCAGAGAAACTATGTATAATGTGGTTTGATGAAAAACTCAGTTTCAGTGTGAAATGACTATAAATATTTAAATGTAATGTAATTTTACTATTAAAACAACATAAAATTGGTTTTTTTTTACCAATGAAACAACCAATATAAGCCCATGGCTCCGTAGAAGATCGCAAAGGGTTTTCCTTCTCTGGAGTAGTTCACTAGATCAAAAGTTTTGGCCACTCCTGCTTTACACTATACAGAACATTCAATATGATATAATTATATAGTGGTAAAAAAATAATCCATGAAAGTGTATTATAGAACGCGTGCAGTGTCTATGATGTATGATTGTGATATTTTAATAGAGCAATAATTTCTTTCGAAAGGTTCAAGTCTCAACTGGTCGTTTATTCTTCGTGCGCACGATACAAGGTTTCATTGCAACCCACCCTTCCTCTCTACTCCCCCCCCCCCCCCCCTCCACCCCCCC